>MU400433.1:0-112303 GCA_022578955.1 Hypoxylon sp. FL1857
ATAAATATAATATAATAAACATTTATATTATAATAAATAATTATAATAAAGTTTTTAAATATATAATTAAGGTAATATTTAATAAAAAAATTAAACATTAAATTTATAAATAATATATATTTAAAAACGTTATTTATAATATTATTAAAAAATGGATAAATATATTTAAAAAAATAATTATAAATGAAAATTTAAATAATATAAATAATAAAACTTATAATAAAGATAAAATATTCGAAACTTTTATTAATTAAAATAATATTTAAAAATAAAAAAAAGTTATTATTAATAAAAAAACTTTTTAATATATATTTAAAATGTTAAAAAATTAAAATAAAAACCATTATTTAAGAAAAAATTTAAGAATTTTAAGATAATAATTTATATTATAAATAATAAACTTCGTAAATTTTAATATAAATAAAAATTTTAAAAATAACGTTAATAATATATTTCTCACATTTAAAATGGTTATATTATTATTTATTAAAAAGGAATTTAAAAATATTTAAATTATTATATTAAGAAAATTTCTTAATTAAAAGTTAATTATATAATATTTTTGAAATATTTACCGGTTTATATTATATAAATTTATTAAATTTAAAATATAAAATTATTATAATTTTAATATAAAAGTTATATTATGAAATAAAAACTTATATATATATTTTAAATTTTTTTTTAAAAAATAAATATAATAATTTAAAATAACTTTATTAAATTATATAAATTATATATAATTATATATAATTATATATATATAAAATATTTTTAATAAATATTAAATTAATAAAAAACTTATATATAAAAATATAATTATATATATATAATGAAAAATTTTAAATATTATTTAAATTATTATTTATTAAATATAATATATAAATAATAAAGATTTATTTTATAAATGTTACGTTATAAACGTTTTAAAATATTTTATATAAATTATTTCGAAAAATAATATAACTTTTTTTATTAATATAATATATTATTTTTAAAAAAAATTAAAAAGAAAATATAACTTAATTAAATATATATTCATTATATAATTAAACGAAAACAATAATAATTATTTATAAAAATAATAATTATTTATAAAAATTATAATTATTTATAAAAATTATAATTATTTATAAAAATTAAATTTTAAAATAATTTTTTATTAAATATATAATTATTTTAATAAATTATTCTTTTTATTTATAAATATATATAATATTTTAAAATTTAAAATAATAATTTTTATTTAAACGTTTTAAAAATTTTAATTATTATAATAATTATAAAATTTATAATAAAAGTTAAAAAATATATAATAATAATATAATGTTAATATAAAATGAAATTTTTTTTATGATAAATTTTTTAAAGTAAAAAAATATATAAAAAACTGTTAATAATTATATATAATAAAAAAATAATTAATAAATTAAAGTTTTTTTTTTTAACATTAATAATAATAATAATAATTAAGTTAAAAAAGATTATTAAAAAATAATAATAAAATTAAAAATAATTTCACTTAAATTAAATATTAATACATCGAAACAATATTTAAATTATTATAAAATTTATACCTTAAATTAAATATTTACTTAATTAATTTACGTAAAAACACTTATTTTAAATGTTATATTAACCCGAGTTTTACCTAATTAAAAGTTTTTTAATCTAATTCTTTAAATTATGGTTAATATATTTTCTAGATTAAAACTTTTAAAGCTTTTCCAAAAAAGGCTTTAATTTTTTATTTTTTTCTTTTTATATATTAATTTAAACCTTTTAATTTAATTATTTTATTTAATTATTTAACGTTATAACAATAATAACATTATTTTTATATTCATTATTATATCTTTTATTATTTTAATTATTATATCATTAAGGTTAATTTATATTTTATTATTTTTTATACTTCTAAAACTTTTAATAAAAAGATTAAATCGTAAATTTATTTTTTAATGAATTAATATTTATTATTTAACATATTTTAATTTAAATCTTTTATTAATATTATATATTTCAAATAACGGTAATATTCATTATAATATTATATATTATGTTTATTATATTTTAATTTATAATGTATAAGTTAAAAATAAAAAAAAATCTTTAAATAAATAAGTTTCTAAAATTTAATTTCAATTATTTACGCTTTTAATAATAAAGTTTTAAATAATATGTTAACATATATTATTAAAACCTTTTTTAATTACGAATATAAATTATATTGTTTAAATGGTTTTAATATTATAATAAGGTTAAATATTAATATTAAAGATGTTAAAAATAATATAGTTACCTTTTTTTTAACTTAAGAAAAGTTAGTAAATCTTTTTAATTATATGTTACCTTTCTTTTCATTAACTAATAATCTATTATAATTAATTATAATTCTTTAAAATAATATTTCTTATGAAAATATATATTATTTTTATATTTATTTACATTTTAATTATTATCGATATTTTATTGTATTTAATTTTAATTATTAAAAATTCCTTAAAATAATTTTAAGATTATAGAATTCGTTAAAATATCTATCCATCGATAAAATTTTTAATCTTTTTATTAAATCGATTTTAACGTTTTAATAAATTAAAAAACTTATTTTATTTTTAAATTATATTATAATTATGTTATTAAAATATAATAAAGTTTATAAAATAATGATATATTTTAATTTAATTAAATAAAATTATATTATTTTTAAAATATATGTTAAATAATATAAAGTGAATAAAATAAGAAAATATAAGGTCGTTATTAATAATAACGTTAATATAATTAATAATTATTTTAATATTATTTTTTTTCATTTTAATATTTATTATATTTTTAATAATAATTATATTATATTTTTTTTTTAAATTTAATTTATAAGATGGTAATAAATATAAATTTATTATGCATATATTTTATATATTAAAAAAAATTATAATTAAAAATTTAAAGATTATTATGAAATATTAAAATTAAAAGCTTTTTTTTATTTATAAAATATTTAAGGAATATTTATTTATTTATTTTATTTTTTTTATTTTTATTAATATATTATATTTATTAATAAAAAATAAATCTAAAACTTTCTTTTTTTGAACTTTTTAACAATAAATTAATAAACCTCGAAAAATAATTTTTAATTTAAAAAAGTTAAAACCATTTCAAAAAGTTAAAATAGCGGAAGTTAATTTAACGATTATAAATACGAAATGTATTATATTAACCGTTAATAAAAGTATTAATTAAAATATTGTTTTTAATAAAAATAACTTATTAAATAATAACGTAAATTTTATATTATTATATTTTAATTTATTAAATAAACTTTTTAATTACCTTTTAAATTTAATTAATTCCTTTAAAAAAAATTATTAATATTTAATTAAGTAAAATTAATTAATATTTAAAGAATTTAAAAAAGACATTTAAAATTATAATTATTAATTTAATATAATTAAATCTTTATTTAATTTATTATTATTTATAAATATTTTATATAAAAATATAAATAATATTTTTTAAATAAATTAAGATTTAAAAATTATATTATATTATAACTTTATTAATAATATCTTTTTAAAAAATTTAAAGATAAATATATTTACCTTTTATTATTAAGGAAAAAATATATTATATATATAATTTTTAAAAGTTTATATTTTATTGTTAATTAAAATTAAAACTTTTATTTTTATTATAATTATTTTTGTAATAATAATAACTTTTAAATATATTAATTATTTATTAATAATATATTAAATAAATTTTATAAATTAATTATAATAAGAAAATTAAATTATAATTAAATGGTTAAATTAAGATTTATTTAAAATATTATTTTATTTTAAAATATATTAAATAATATATTTTAAAATAAAATAATGTTTTAAATAAGTTTTAATTTAATTATTTAATTATAATTTAATCCTTTTATTATAAAGATTTTATAAGAAAATATTTATTATCGTTAAAGATAAATAAAAAAATAGTTAGGTATATTTTAAAAAGTTATTAATTTAAATATATATATTAATTTTATATTATAACTTTATTTTATTATATAATATAATTAAATTTTTAAATTATTTTTTACATTTCTTATTTCTTAAATTTAAGATATCATTATTTTTTATTATTTATTAATTTTAAATTTAAAAAATATTTATAAAAATTAATAAATATATTTGAAAAATAAAATAAAGGAAATTAAATATATATCAAAAATATTTTTTTTATCTTTACGTTTTTTAATAAGAATGTTATTTTCTTTTTTTAAAATTACCAAGTTATTATTATTTATTTTTATAAGGTTATATATATTTTATTCTTAAAGTTAAATATTTAAAAAAAGCATTTATGTTAATATTTATGTTTCTTAAATATTTTCCTTTATAAAAATAATTAATATAAATTAAATTTAAAGTATTTATTAATATATATTATTAAATATTATTAAAATAAATATAATTTTTTAAGTTTTGAAATATGAAAAATAATATTTATATTATTCATTTATATTTAATAAAGAAGAAAATTTAATTTAAGATATTTTAATTAATAAAAATAATGATATAATGAAAAGATTTATAATTAATATAAAAAATATTATCTTTTTAACCCATTTTTTTATATTAAGGTTTACCTTTTTTTATAAGTTTATTTGGATTAATATTTTAATAAAAAATATTAATTTACTAAATTTTTTTTTAATAAAAGTTAATTTTAAACTTTTTGAAAAAATGATAATATATATAAAAAACTTATTTTTTAATGTTTAATATTTATAACCTTATTTTAATAAGAATTTTTTCTTAATTTAACTTATAATATGTTTTATATAATAAATATATTATTTAAATGAAAGTTTTTTTTAATTATTAAAAGCTTAATCATGTTTATTTAAGGCTTTTTTATTAAAGAAGAAAAAAATTTAAAAAGGATAGGTTTTATATAAGAAAAAATTATAAATAAATATGGTTTTATTTTAATTTAAATAAAATTATAATTTTATAAATATATTATATTTTAAAAAAAGTTTTAATTATTTAATATATAATTATAATTCCTTTATTTAAAATATAACATATATTTATTTTATAAAAAAATAATCCACTTAATCTTATTAAATAAATACGTTATTTTTTAAAATTAACTAAATGTTATAAAATTTATATAAGTTAAATTAATATTAATAAATATAATTATAAACTTTCATTTACTTATATTTAAATATTTTTTTAAGATATAATAAATATTATTTATTAATTAATATTTTAATTAAAGTTAATTTTAAATAACGTTTTAAATATAATAAAATTTAAATTATTATTAATTTAAATAATATTACCTTATTTTAATATATAAATACTTTTATTAAATATATAATAAATAAAAACCTATTATAATATAATATAATAAATAAAATAATTTAATTTAATATTAATAAAGATTTATATTTTAATAATTAAGTTTATAATAAAGGTTTTATATTTAATAAATTTTATTATAATGTCATTAATTTTAACATTTTTAATTTAAAATATAAAGTTAATAATTAATAATGATTTTAAAAAATTAAATTACTTTCTTTATATATATAAAAATAAAAAAAATAATAATATAATCATTTTTAAATGGTAAAAATTATTAATAATTAATAAAAATAAAAGTAATATTAAATAAATTATTAAAAATATCCGATATAAAGTTAAATTGTATATGTAATGGTTAAATTAATTATTATAATATTATTAATAATGTTATAAATAAAAATAATATGGTTATTAATATATTTTAATTAATAATATATATGTTAATTTATTATTTAATAATTTAAATATTAAAATTATAAAAGAAATTTCTTTTTTTATTAGGTAACGTTATATTTATTAAGGAAAATTATCATGATATTACTTTACATTAAAATTTTGGTTTAAAAATATACCATAAAAGATAAATTAAGTTATAATAATAAAATATATGGCATAAGAATTTTATTTAAATAATATAATATTAAATTAAATCTTCATCAATATTAATTATTTATTATAAAATTAATTAAAATAAATATTAATCATTAATTTAATTTTCTTTAATTTTTTTAAAATATTAGTATAAATTTTTATTAAATCATATTTATCCATATAAGAAATATCCAATAAAAAAACATCAATAATATAAGTTAAAAAATTAACTTAATTTAATATATCATAAATTAATTAAATATAATAAAATATTAATATAAAATAAC
Source organism: Hypoxylon sp. FL1857 (assembly GCA_022578955.1). Taxonomy (NCBI): domain Eukaryota; kingdom Fungi; phylum Ascomycota; class Sordariomycetes; order Xylariales; family Hypoxylaceae; genus Hypoxylon; species Hypoxylon sp. FL1857. The sequence continues at coordinate 6,254 of MU400433.1, forward strand.
ATTAAAGAAAAAACATAATAAAGTTAATTTTTAACCTTTAATAAAATCTTTAAAAGCTTTAAAAAATGGTTAATATTAATCAATGTTAATAATATTATATTTAAATAAATTAAAGAAATTTACTTATTATTTTATATAATATAAATATTATAATTAAATTATAAATTTCATTATTATTATTTTATATTATTAAATTCTTTTAGTTTAATAATGTTTTAAATAATGTAAATGTTATTTATAAAAATATCTTTAATATTAATAATAATTTATGATAATAAAGGTAAAATTAATATAATAAGTTTTAAAGGATAATATATTTAAAGATATTTATAAAATATTAATATAAAAGTTTAATTTATATATTAAATATATTTTAAAATATTATATTATTTATAATTTAAAATGTTTTTTATTTAATATATCTTATTTTATTTCTAACTTATTATTAAGGATAAAATTTTAAATTAATTATATAAAAACGTGGAATAAAATAATAATTTTACATCATCATTAAATAAAAAAGTTAAAATTAATATTAATTATAATTAAAATAATATCGATAATATATTAATTAAAGAACGTTTTTTAAATATTATATTAATTTTAAAGAATGATTTTCAAAGTAAAAAAGTTTCATTTAAAGAAAGAAAGTTTTTACAACTTATATTTAATAAATAAAAAATGTTTTATATATTTAATTTCTAAAATCGATTAAAAAGTTAATAAATATTATCCCTTAAATAATATCATATTTATTTTATATAATATTTAATAAAAAATCTTAAGTTAATATTATAAGAGTCATTTTTATAACATTTAATTAAAAGTTTAAAAACGTCATTTTCTTTAAATTTTTGTAAAAATCTTTACCATTTTAATTATAAATAATATTTTCCATAATTATTAAAGATAATTTTTATTTATAAAAAATATATGTTAATAATTAATAAAGATTCCTTATTAAAAAATTACCATTTAATAATGATATATATTCTTTATATTCATTTTTACTTACTTAAAATAGAATAATTTCATTTATTAAAAAAGAGGTTTTTAACGTTTAAGTTAATATTTAAGTTAATTATAAAATTTATTTTAAATTTTAAAATAAATTAACCTTTTAATTTAACATATAAGAAAATTAAAGGTTACGTCATAATATTTATAAATAATATTTTCTTTATCACGAGAATTTTACCTTATAAGATTAAAAATATCCTTGGTAATTTACATATAATATAATGTAATTTAAAAAAGTTAAAAAAATAAAATTTTATATTATATTTTAATTTTAAAAAATTTATAATAAAAAAGGTATTATTATAATTAAAAAAGAATAATTATTTATATTTTTACATTCTTTTAAATAATAATTTCTAAGATATTTAAAATATTTAAAACAAATTATTATTACCGGAAATATTAAAAAAAACTATTTATATTTTTAACATTAAAAAAAAATTAATTAAATAAATAATATATATCTTTTAAGATGAAAATAAACATTTTATTTTTAATGATAATATTAATATTAATAATGTAATTTCTAATATTATTTTTAATAATATTATTTATATTATAAATAAAAATGAAAAAGATAATAATAATGTTTTTATAAAAAATAATAGGTATATTAATGATAATATTATTAATAAAGATTGGGTGAATATTATTAAAGAAGTTAAATAAATTATAACATTAAAAATATTTATAATTATAATTTTACTATATAATCTTATTAACTTAATATTTAAGTTTAAATTTAAAACTTATATTATAATGTTTTTAAGATTTTTTTTTTAAAGTAATGGTTAAGTGGATAATATTTAAAAAGTTAACTTTATTTATTAATTTTTATAAATTAAATCACATTTTATTAAAGAATTTAATAATAAAGATTTTATAATAATTGAAAAATATATAAATGGGTAACTTTATATATATATATTATTAAGTAATTATTTTTTAAACATTAAAGATTCATATTATTTTATATTAATTTTTGTAATATTATTACTTTATGGTTAAGGAAAATTTATAATTATTAATAATAGGTAAAAATATAAATTAAAGGAAAATAAAAAAATAAATTTTAATATTAAATAATATATATTATTATTTATAAATTATATTATTAAAATTAATTTATAATAATAATTAAACATCTTTTAAACTATAATAATATAATATGTTAACCATTATATATTTAATATTCCCATTCCTTATTTTTAATTATATAATTAAAAATAATAATAATAAAATTAATTTTAATAAAGTTAATAAATCATCTTTTTATAAAATCTATAAAACTTATGAAATTATATCTTTAAAATAACTTTTATACGTTAATTAAAAATTAAAAAATCACAAATTTATTAATAACTTTTAAATAATAAATTTTATTAAAAAAATCGTAATTTATAATTATTAATAACTTTTATTAAATAAAAAAAAGGTTAAATAATAAAATTAAATTTGTAATCTTATTATTAAATATAAAATTCTTAATATTTAATTTATTATTAACTTTAACAATATATTTTCCTTTATTTATATATATATAAATCATAACTTTTGGAATTTCAAATATCATTAAAAAATTCAATAAAAATTAATAATATGATTTTTAAAAAACCGTTAAATTTTAATTAAAAAGGTTAATTAAAATCTTATTATAACTATAAAATAATTTTATATTTATATAAATTCTTTTTTTCAAGAAATTATAAAAAATAAAACCAAAAATAAAGCTTTCGAACTAATTAATTAATATTTTAATGTAATAAAAATTAATAAAAAAGATATTTTTCATCTTTATAAGTTTTTATAATATCATAATAATATTAACATAAAAAACTTTTTTATTAAAACCATAATGAAAAAGAATGTTAATAAAATTGTAAAATTTTTTACTTATATAAATAAACATTTTAAAAAAGATTTTAATAAAACTATTTCTCGAAAACAATCTTAAATTTCAAAATATCGAAAATTATTTAAAACTTTTCGAAAAAACTTAAATAAACTCGAATAAAAATAATAAACCGAAACTTATTTTATTATTATTATAACTTAATTTCATAAATATTTTATAACATGCCAAAAATATAATAAAATAAAAAAAATTAAAAAGTGTTATTATAAAAGATTTTATTGGTTTAAGTTTTTTTAAGATTTTATTAAATTTATATATATTAATGATGATAAAATATTATATATTAAAAAGCAATTAAATCATTATATATGTTAAAATCCTATTATAGTTATAACTTTTTATTATAATTATAATTTTATACTTATTTTTATAAAAATGTAAACGTTATCTTTAATATTTTATATAATAAATTATATAATTAAAATAAAATTGCTTATATATTAAAGGTTAATTTTAATTATTGTATATTTCAAATTTATGTTAAGATTTTTATTTTTTATTAATTTTAAGAATTTTAATAAAATCATTTATAACTTTATGGTAAAAATTTCGAATCATATTTTTTTTAAATATAAATTTTCTATAATTGATATTTATAATTATATTTTAAATTATAATATATTTTTTTTATTCAAAGAAAATTAAAGTTAATTATATATTATAATTATTTATTTTATTATTTAATAAAAATGGAAATATTTAAAAAAGTTTATTTTATATATTTTTAATATAAATATTAAATCTTTAAATAAAAATATAATTTATTTTCGAAAAAAAAAGCTATTTTTTAATATATTTAAAATATATATTTATTATAAATTTATATTTTATAATATATTTCTTTATAATTATATTTTTATTATAAAAGTAATTTTAAGATTAAACGTTAATAAGTGAAAAAAATGGTATATTTAATTCAATAAATTTTTATAAAAAAGATGGCATTATTAATTTATCTTTTTATTAAATAAAATTTATATATTTTTATTAATTGGTTTTTTTTTATTAAATATTGATTAGAATGAATTTTATAAAAGAAATGTTATAATTAAGTTTAATTTATTTATTTTTTAAGAGGAATTTTTATTAATAAACTTTAAAATGTTTTAAAAGATTTAAAAGAAATTTAACGAATATTTTATAAAATATTTAACTTTTATTAATAATAATTTTAATTTATTAAAAAAGTTAAAAAAGGATGTTATTTATAACGTTAAAGTTTAAAATATATAATTTAATTTTTTAGATAAGTTTTTTATAAAAATTAATAAATATAATATTAAAAAAAATAATAATGTTAATAATATAAATGATAATATTAATAAAGATATATAAAAAATTAAAAAGTTTATTACTTTTATTGTTAACATTAATAAATATTTATAAGAAACTTTAAAGAAAAAAATATTTATATTTAAAATAATTATTAATTAAATGTTATAATGTTTTAAAGTTAAAAATGTTATAAAGATATATAATTTCTTTATAAAACCAAAATTAAATTATTACCAAAAAATAATAAATGATTTAAATTTTATACTTTTAAATTATATTTTTAATATTAAATATATTTATAATAATATCTTAAAAAACATTATTATTTAAAAAATAAGTTTAGAAAAATTGAATTATAATGAATTATGGTAAATTATTAATGAATGAAATAATATTTTATTAATAAAACTTTAAAATTTATACAATGTCATATATTTTAATCTTAACGAAAAAATGATTAAAATAAATAAAAACTTTTTTCCATTATAAAATATAATTAAAAACCATAATATTATTTTACTATATTTATGTTTAACAAAATTATTTATTAATTATTATTTAAATGAAATTTAAGTTAAAATAAATTATATATTAATTATTTAAGAAAGGTTAAATAAGAAATAAATTACCTTCTTAAATATTATCTTTTATTATTTAAATAAGGTTAACCTAATTAAAATAAATAAATTATCCAACTTAAACATTAAATTTAATTAATTATTTTAATATTTTAATGGTAAAGGTAATATTAATAAAAGCGTTATTATTAAAACTTTTATTTAAGTTTTAAAAAGTAAAAATATACGTTATAAAATTTAAATTATAATTATATTAAAAAACATTAATGTTAATATAAATAATATTATTATTTACTTTATTATTAAATTATTTTAAATTAATAAAAGGAAAATGTTATATAAAAAAGAATTTATTTAATAAAATATAGATATCTTTATTATTAATAAATGTAATATAATATTTAAAAAAAGTTTATATAAAATATACAAAAAGTTTTAATAAACTCGAAATTAATATAATAAAAATTTTAAAAAAATCTTTATAATTATTTTATATAATAATTTTTATTAGTTTAAGTTAATTTAAGGTTTGTTATTTCTTTATTTTAAAACGTTTATAAATGAGAAAATTTTTTAAGAAATAAAATTATTTTTTAATATTAAGAAAAATATATATTATCTTAAACATAAATTTTTTATGAAGTTTATTAATATTATCATTTTTAAAAAATAAATAAAAACAATTAATATAACATATATTAATATATTATAACGTTTAAAAAAAAGTAATTTAACTTTTAATAATATATATTAATTTAATTTTAAAATAATATAATTATAAAATATTTTCTTAAATAAAAAAATTAAAATTATTATATCATTAAATTTTATATAATATATTATTAACTTATAAACTATAATTGTTTTTATAAAAAAACGGAAATAAAATATATATATTTTTTTATTTAAACATATATTTAAAAATTTAAATAAAATCGTTACTTTAAATAAAACATATAACATAATAAATAATTTAAATTTTAAAGTATTTATATATTTATCTTTTATTAAAAATATACCATTAATAATTATAAAAAATAATTATTAAACTTTAAAAATGATTAATAAAGTTAAATATATTATTAAAAACTTTATACCTCACTTAAACTTATTAATATATATACTTAAATTTAAAATATTTTTAATTATAAAACCACTTAAAACCTTCTTTATTTCTTTAAATATAATAATTAATATATAACTTATTAAACTCAATTATAATTTTTTACCTTTCTTTTTAAAAAAGATTTTAACAACCTTTATTATAAAATCATTTAACTATATTAAATATATACTTATTTTAACATTCGCTATTATAAAATATAAAACGTAAAATCAAACTTTAGAAAAATTATTCTTTAATTTAACATTTAAATTCTCATTAAGAAAAAACATAAACTTCATAACTATATACATTTAATTATTAAAGGTTATTAACTTTAAAAAATTATATCTTTTATCATTTATAAATCTATATTATTAAGTTTAATTATAATTATTAAAATAAATAAAGAAAAATATTAATAAATTAACCTATTTAAATAAAAAAATTATAAGAAAATATAAAATATTATAAAAAAAAACCTAAAATATACCTTATTAAAAATATTTCATAAAAAGAAAAAACTTTTAACAATATAATTTTAAAAACATTAAATAATATTATTAATAAAAATTATCTCTTAACTTTTAACCTAAAATATAAATTATTTTAAAAAATTAAATCATTAATTTATTCTTTAAAAATATTAACTTCTTTAAAATATTCACATTTTACCATCCAACAAATAATATAAATCATCATAACTCATTTCAAACTAAAATAATTAACTATTTCTTAATCAATAATATTAATAATTTTTCCATTATTAACAATAATATTACCAATATTAAAGTTATTATAAATAAAAAAAAAATTAAACCTTTCTTAAAAAATATCCACCATAATAAATAAAATATTATATTTAATTTAAATAATAATACAACTTTTAAATAATTTTAAGTTTAAAATAATATAATTAAATATTTACATATCCAAATTAAAAATTAATAAAAACTTTACCCATTTCCGAAAAAAATTCCTTATTTACATTTTAAAAAAATCCTTATTTATAAATAATAAATATAACCAAATAACCATAAAAATAATGCCGAATATACATATCTTCATAAAAATATTTCAATTATTAATCTAAAATATAAAATTTAAATTAACATATGTTTCATAAATTATAAATATATATATATACTTTACCTTAAAAAATATTTTAAAAATAATAATATTTATCTCTTATAAATAACTCTTTACTAAATTAATAATTTTCACTTCATAAATATTTACATAATTATAATTTTTAATTAAAAACTTTTTACTTAAATAATTCGATTTAATAATAACATTATTAATAATAAATATATCCTTAAAACCTTCAAAAATATATATATAATTCGTTAAAATATAATATTTAAATAATATATCCCATTAATAATGGGTAATTATAAAATTAATTAATAAGCTTAAAAAAGGGAATAAAATGAAGTTATTAAATTATAATCGATATTAACCAAAAAATAAAAACTTAATATAAATATTACTTTTAAAAATCTTTTTAAAATCGGCTTTATATAATTTTATTTTTATTGGAAATTTTATTTAATATAAATGTTAAATTAAAATTAAAAAATTTAATAAATTAAAAGGAAAATTATAAATAAATAAAATTAACAAATTCTTAAAATTTAACGTAAAATTTATCGAAATAAAAAAATATATAATCTTATATACCATTAAATAACCTTTTTAAATCCTATATATTTTAAAGTTAAAAATTATAAACATAATTAATATAATATATTATAATAAAATAATTATTTTATATTAAAACTTTAAATATTTTTAATATAATATATGATAATAATAATTTAATTTAAATATTAATTTATCAATCGTTATTATTTTAATTAATAATTATGAAAAAAACCCTTTAATTTAATTTATATATAAAGTGAATATTAGAAATATATAACGTAATAATCATTAAATAAATATAAAATAATGATATTTTAATAATGTTTAATCTTTAATTTTTTATTAAAACAATTACATGCTTTTTATATATAAGTTTTATTATAAACATTAATATTAAATAAACTTAATTTTAACTTATCTTTTAATAAAATTATCCTTTATTATCATATTTTTATCTTTAAAAGTTATTAATTTATTAAGTTTTTATAATAAGGTTAATATATATTAATAATTATTTTCCGCCTTTTTATTTACGTTAAGCATTTTTTATCATAAATGTTATCATTATTATAAATAATATATTTATTCCCATATATAATCTCTTTATTTCCTTAACTCATAATTATTTATATAAAGTTATTAAGCCTTTATTATATCCTCGTTTTATTTTTTCCCTTTATAATAATATAAATCTTTTTTATATTATTTATTTATTAATTTATTTTTTAATTCTTTATTATAATATTATGGTTAATAAATAAAAGTTTTACCCTAAAATATATTAATATTATATATATTATATAATTAATTAACATAAAGATAAGTTTATTAATTATAATTACATTAAAATAAAAAATAAAGTAATTTTTTAACTTCTTTAATATATGGTTTAATTAACTTTTCTTAAGTAATTTTAATAAATATTATAAATATTATATATATAAAAAACTTTATAAACTTGTAAATTTTTAATTTTATATCATCATTATATAATTATTAATTTAATATAACTTAGTTTTTATTAAATAATAAAATATCGGCCCATATTTTTTATATTATTTTTAAAGTTAACGTTAATAATTATATTATAAATTCTTTTTAATTTTTTTATTATTTTATAATTAATTAATTTCGAAGAAATTATTAAGGCGGTGTAATTAATTTTATAGAAGGTTTTATAAATTATTAAGAATAATTATAATATAAATAAAACATAATAGTTAAAATATTAACGTCATTCAATTTTTAAAAAAAAAAAATAGAAATAAATTTATAATGAATAAATATTTAAAATTAATAAAATTATATAAAAAACTTTTTAAATTTTTGAAATGGAATTATATATATTTCGTAATAACTTTGTTAATTTCTTTAAAAATATTAATTAATTAATTAAATATTTTATTATAATATATTCCTTTTACTTAAGTCTCTTTTATTTTATTATTACCTTATATTAACTTTATAAACTTTTATTAATAATGTAGTTATTTTTAATTTTTTTAATTTTATCGGTTTTATTAATCTTATCAATCCTTTAAATTTTATAAATTTTTTAAGATTTTTTAAATTTAAAAAGTTTTATAATTTTATTAATAATTATTATATTTTTTCGTTAAATAATTTAAAATGGTAAATAATTGATAAATTACCGATATATTAACGTTATATTTTATATATTAATTCTTATATAAGTGACGTTATTTTTATTTTTAAGGCATTTTTTATAAGTTTTTTTTACATTATTAAATATTTTTAAAGTTGGTTTTTATAAGTCATTTTCGTTATTAAATTTTAACCATTTAATAAAATATTATTTATTTTTATTTTTACTTTTATAATTTAAAATTATTTCTATATTATATATATTATTTTTGTTAAAGCTTATTTTTTATTTTATTAAAATTTTATTAAATTTAAGTATAAATGACTTTAAGATATTTATATTAAATATATTATATATTTTATATTTTAATAATAATTTAAGTTTATATATTATTTAATAATAATTTATAACTTTTTTTATTTTAAAAAAGTTTAAATATTTATCTATTAACTTTTTATTAAATTATTTTTAATTTATATTTTTTATAAAAATTATAATTTAATCATTTTTATTAAACGTTTTTTATAACTTATCTTTATTATATTATTTCGTATATGTTTTATTAAAGTTACGTAATAACATTATCATTATTTCTTTATTTTAATAAATTTTATTTATTAATTTTATGTTTTTAATTATATTTCAACTTAAGATTAATATTATTAAATTGTTAAGTTTTTTTAACATAAACTTTATATATAAATATATTAATATTTATTTATATATTAAATAAATTAAGGTATTATATATTTATTTTACCAATATAAACTTTTCCATTTAATTAAATTATTTATAATTATAGAAAATTTATAAATAATATTCTAAATTTTAATTTTATTTTTCCATTTATTTATCCATTTAAGGGTGATAAGTAATATTTAACTATCTTTTTATTATTAAGTAATAATATAATATAAATTAAAATTTATTTATAAATAAAAATCTTTTATTTAATATTATCTTTTTTAAAAATTTCATTTATAAAAAGATTTTTATAAAGAATATATTAACGAAACCATTAATAGTTAAATTTTTTATAACTATTATATATAATATATATTTTGAGAAATGGTTAATAATAATTAAAATATTATTATAATATTAATTATTTAATAAAGTTATTTTAAAAAATCTGGTAATAAAATTTAAAAATATTTCTTTTTTTAAACTTTTTAATATAAATAATAAATTTAATTTACCATAAGGTAAATATTTCTTTACTTTTATTTTTTAATAAATAATATAATTATTTATATAACTTTTTATATCATTTCTTAACTTATCTTAATAATAATATTCCATTAATTTTAATATCATTTTTATTATTTTTTAATAATTTAATAAAGATATATTATAATAATTATATAATAATTTTCTTTTTATTATTATTAATATATATATTTGGTTCTTATATTTAAATAAATTTTTCTTGTTAATTTTTTATGTGGGTAATGTAAGGTTATAATTAAATTATTTTATATGTTATTTTTCTTTAATAATAAAAAAGTTTTTTTTTTATTTTTTTTTAATTTTCTTTAAAAAGGGTTAACTTAATATATCCCCTTTTATTATTATTACCTTAACTATATTACATTTATAAATATCCTATTTTTAATTTTTAATATATTTATTACCTTCTTAAATTTCAAAAACTTTTTAATTATTTTTAAACATTTTTAAAAATTTTAATAATATTTTTTAAGTCTTACTTTAATATTTTAATAATAAGATATATATTTTTATAATTACTTTATTATTTAATATTTTAAAATTATTTATTATTATGTTATAATTTTCTTAACTATCTTAAAATTTCTTTTAAAATTTCCGTAAAATATTTTTATAAATTTCAATTTTTTTTTAACGTTTTTATGATTTAATTAATATAATATATTATTGGTTAAATTGAAGTTTTTAAGTTTATATATTATTTAAAAATTAAAATTAATTAAAGTTTTTACTTATTTTATTTATTAATTATTTAATTTTAGCTTTAATATAATATATTATAAATTTAAATAATTTATTAATATATTTACTTTATTTTTAGAATATATAAAATAATATTTCCATTTCTTAAAAATATCGATTATAATTAATATTTCAACATTAAATATAATATAATATATCTTACTATCATATAACTTCTTAAATATAAAAGTTATTAAATATCATTTTTCTTTATATAATTACAATAATACCACATTAATAACTTATTATAATATATCCATTTTTACTTTAATAAATAACTAAATATTAAAATATCTTAAAATAAACATTTTCAAAAATAATAACTTTAATTTTATAAACATTTTTAATATTTTCATTAATAATTTAAAATATAATAATAACTTCTTTTTTAAAAACTTTATTAACGAAGTTATTATTTTAAAATATCTTTTAATAAACTTCTTATAAAACTTAATAAAGTTTAAGAATATTTATATTTCATATATATTATAAAATATCAACTATTTTAATATCATTAATACTTTTTTTTTATTTATTTTAATATTTTTTAACATTATTATAAACTTTAAAAAAGTTATTTCCTTTATATAAAACTTATATTTTATTAAATTAATGTAAAATTTTTACTTTTTTAATCTTTTAAATATATTTTAAATATATTATAAATGCAATATTTTATCATTAAAATAAATTAAAATATTATCTAAATATATAATATAAATTATATTTATTAACTTTAATAAAACTTTATTAATATAATTTTAAAATATAATTGATATATTAGAGAAATTAAATAACATCATTAAATATTTGAAATAATCATACTTTATTTTAATTATAATCTTCCATTTATCTTTTTTTTTAATTTTAAACCAATAATATATATCTTTTAAATTAAATTTTATAAATAAAGTAACTTTTATTAAATAATTTAATATTTCATTAATTAATAAGAAAACCATATAATCTTTATAAATTATTTAATTTAATATTTTACAATTGATATAAAGTTATAATTTCCTTTTTAACTTTAACATAAATAAAATAAATAAATTAATAGAACTTTTAAAAAATTAAATCCACCTTTTTCATAAAACGTTTTTTATATATTCCTTTAAGGTTTTTAATTTTATTTTAATTAATAAGTATATAAGTTTATAAAATGATTACTTACCGGTTTTAAGATTAATAATATAATCTTAATTTTAATATTTAAATAAAATAAATGTTTTATTAATATTAAATATATTTATAAAGTTATTATAAGTTAAAGATAAAATAAGTGTTATATTAATGTTATTACGTTAAAAGGTAAAATACTTTTTTTTTAAATTTCTTTCCTTTTATATTAAAGTTATCATTAAGGTTATCGTTTCATTAAAATCTTATAATACCTTCATTATTTCTTTACATTTATTTATTAAGGAGATATTTTTTTCCTTTATATGATAATATCATTAACGGTTTCGGCTTTCAAATATAACATCCACATTATTAACTTATAATAACTTTAAAAAGATATTATATTTAAAGTTTTAATTAATAACCTTAATTATATAAGGAATTTACCGCTTAAACTTTCAATCATTTTAAGTTTTTATAATAATTAATAATTTCTTTAACGTCTTTTTTTCTCTATATAAGTTTTTTATTTAATTATTTGTTTATAAGTTTTAAAGTAAATTTATTGTTATATATTTATTAACGATTATATTATAATTAAATCCTATATTAATAAAAGTTTTTAAGTTAAACCATTATCCTTTTATTCGTAACTTTATTATTGTTTTAAAATGGTTATATAAAAGGTTTTTTTTTATTATAAATTCTTTATTTTTTTCGTTTTAAAAGGGGTTTTATTTACGTTAAATATATAACTAATGTTATTTTATTATAAATACCTTAATATAAAATGACCGAATTCTTTATACTTAAAATATTAAATTTTAAAGTAATTAAACTTATAATATTTCTTTTTTTTATAATTAAAGTAATTATTTAACTTTTATAAAACTTTTACATTTTCATTATTAAACAATATTAATTTCCGGCTTTAATTAAGTTTTCTCTTAATCTTAATCATATTTAAACTAATAATTTATTATAAAGCCATAAAATTACTTTTTTCTTTAATTATGTTTTAAGGTAAATTTTAATGGTTTTTATGTTACTTTTTTAAAATGGTTTCGAATGATCATGTTTTACTTTCGAGCTTATTTTAAATCTTCGATAAAAACCCCTTTAAACATTCATTTTTTAATTCTAAATTTAACTTAATTAATAAGTTTAACATCTTATTTTTTTCCGAATATTATTCTAAGTTTTTTATTTCAATAATTTCAAATCATTTTAAAAATATATTAAACTTTTTCGTTAATTTTTAACGTAATTTTTATATCATTATAAAAACGTTAAATATTTACGAATCCTCATTTCCCATTAAATTATATAATTAATTTTCCATCTTTAATTAAAGGATATTTTTTAACTCTTTAATAATATCCGTAATATATTTCTATTATTACTTTATTACCATTCTTCTTAAATATATGGTTATATATAAGGTTTTTTCTTTATTTATCTTATAATTATTAAGCGGAAATTTAACTTTAAAATTACTTAAAAAAGTTATTAATTTAATGTCATTATTATCTTTTTTTCTTTTATATAAGATATTAAGTAAAGATATCTTATATTTAATTAAGTTTTTATTATAAAGTCATTTTATCTTAATGATAATTCTTTTATCATTTATGGATAATATTATCTCGTTTCTTAAAATAATTAATTATTCGATCTTTTATTTCTTTAAATTTTTAACTTAAATTTCTATTATCTCTTTATTAAGCTCTAATTTTAATATTATTATCAAGTTATTAAGTAATAAGTTTATCATTATTATACTTAAGATTATATTTCTTATGGTTTCATTATTAATTTAACCTTTCGATAATTAATAATTAATGATATTATTAGAATTTTTTTTACTTAAGTTAGCTTAAAATGGTATTTTTTCTTTAAAGTAAATATTAACGACCATTTTTTAATGTTATTATGTATTTATTTCGTGGTTAAATGGTTTATATTAATAAGTATAAAACGTTATATTATAAGAAAAATCTTTTAATTTAATTTATACATAAAGTGAATATTAAAAATATATAATATGGTAATTATTAAATAAGTATAAAGTAATGATGTTTTAATAATGTTTAACTTTTAACTTTTTATTAAAGCGGTTACGTGTTTTTTATATATGAGTTTTATTATAAACGTTAATATTAAATAGGTTTAATTTTAACTTATCCTTTAATAATAATATTAATTATATATAAGGTTTAAATTTCGATCGAATTTATCTTATATTTAATTATTATTATTAATTTCTTTATTCTTTTAATCTTTAATCTTTAATTAAAATTAATGATTTGTAAAATTATTTTTAATTTTATCATTCTTTAGTTTTTTTTATCTTATTTATATAATATTTTAACGTTATTTTATTTATAATTTATAATTAAATAATATTGGTAAGATATATAATTATTAATTTTTACCTTTTCTTAAAAAATTTAAGGAAAAGAAACTTAAAAAGGCCGATTTTAAAAGTTATATTATTTTTACCTCCTTTATTAATTATTCATATATACTTAATTCTTCTGGTTTATATAAATGTATGCTTAAATAAAATTAAATCACCGGCACTTAATATATTTTTATCATTTATAATAATAATTATTTTATTTAAGGAATATTTTAATATAATCTTATAATTAATAATTAATATACCTTTTTAATTTTTATTAATAATCTTTATTTTTATAAATTACTTTAATATAACTTTATCGATAATATATAAGAAATTATTATATATATTAATGTTTTAATTTTTGTTTTAAATTTCGAACGTTTAAAAAATAAATGTCGCGAATATTTTTAACATTAAACTATAAAAACTTTTTTAATTTAAATTATAATATATATTTAATATTTTATTATATATAAACATTTATTAATATTATAAAAAAAGGAAGTTTTAAATAAAAAATATATTTATATAAGTTTATAAGAAAATATGAGTTAAATATTTAAAAATAAAGTTTAAACTTTTTAATTTATTTTCGGGATGATATAAAAGAATTATATTTAAAATTAATTCAATAATATTATTAATAACGTTATAATAAAAGTATAAAAAAATAACTTAAATTAATATATTTATTTGGTTAATATAAATTTATTTATACGTTTTAAATTAATTTAATAAATTATTTATTAACATTATTTTAACGTATATAATTATAATATAAAATTATTAACGTATTTTATTAACTTTTTTACATAAATTAAGTTAAAATTTCGAAATATTACTATAATTTTTATTATAATTTTTATTATAACTTTTATTATAACTTTTATTATAACTTTTATTATAATTTTTACCATAATTTTTATTATAATTTTTATTATAATTTTTATTATAACTTTTATTATAACTTTTATTATAACTTTTATTATAACTTTTATTATAATTTTTATTATAATTTTTACCATATTTTTTTATTATATTAATTAAAAGTTATATATTTAAATTTCATATAATATTAAGTTAAAATTTAACAATTTATATCTAAAATTTCTTAAATAAGAAATTTTTAATAAGAGTCTTAAGTTCGACACAATAACCCTCGTAAAACTCGGGTATATTAAATTTAAATCACTTTTTATACCATCAATATAAATAGTTACACCGTTAATATAGACGAACCCGTCACCACCTTCGTCACTGACGGCACGAAAATCGACTTTTTCGCTCATTATGCCTCACGGTCGCTGGAGAACGGCGAGCTCGAATACCACCTGTATCAGTACGCGACGGCAAATTTGCGGAACACTGAGCAAGAATATATGGATGGACGAAGGGGACTTAGGAATGTCCAATACTACGCCCAGCAACAGTCAAGAGAGCTAGTGCGTCATCTCGAGGCGTACTGGCGGCAGCGTCGCGGTGCCAAAGAATCTTCCGAGGAGATAAGCATAGACTAAGACGAAGACGAAGATGAATATGAATAGGCACAGCTTATGTTGGGATATTTACTAAGTCAGGCCAAGGCACAAATCCCCTATTCTCAAAATACTTTAGCTTAGTGCACTAGCGCTAAGAGCATTGGCAGCTGAATGAATTATAATACATGTGGTCAGATATATCCCATTTCGGATTCTAGGGGCATGGGCTAAGGATCAAGAATTTATTATTACCTACTTCAGGCAGACGTAACGGCCGTAGGGGTGGACACCGGGTCCGTGGCCAGTCAGATTACCCGGACTCTCGGGGCGCTGATCCCTCCCGAAGCTGAAACTTGGTATTGTTTGCTTCATAGGCACCTAAGATATAAATCATCGTTTAAGAACCGCTACGTGATGTGTGAAGATACTACTCACATTTTCTAGCTTGCTGCATGAAGTCGAACGATACTGCAGCATTTATATTCAATTTTTATTATTCGTGTACCCCTTAAGATGTCTACTTTCAATCCCGAGAAGGACATACCCGATCTGTCAGGCAAGGTCATTTTCGTCACAGGAGGTATGTTGGTAGCTCTCACGTTCCACCAAATCCTTCATTACCTAATGGGTAAGTCTAGGCACATCAGGCATTGGGAAAGAAGCCACTATCTTCCTAGCTGCCCATAATCCCACTCACATCTACTTCACTGGTCGCAATGAAGAAGCTGCAGCTGCTGTGGTTGCCGCTGCCAAGGCCAAGGGCCCTAACACTGGGGTCACCTTCATCAAATGCGACCTCTGCTCGTCGCGCGCCAAGATCCGGCAGGCTATCGTAGATGGCTTCAAGTCCGACCGTCTTGATATCTTCATTGCCAACGCTGGCATCATGGCGACGCCGCCCGGCCTGACGGAAGAGGGCTTCGAGCTACAATGGGGTGCCAACTACTTCGGCCACGCTGTGATCCTGCATCTCCTCCGACCTATCCTATTGCGCACAGCCGAAACTGGCGCGGACGTAAGACACATTCAGGTCACATCGCACGGCCATAACTACAGCCCGTCCGGCGGCATCCAATTCGAGCATCTACGGGAGGCCGACGCCGTGGGCGAGTACGCGCGCTACGGACAGAGCAAGCTAGCCCAAATCCTGTACTGCAAGGCGCTGGTGAAGCAGTATCCCCAAATTACCAGCATAGCCGTCCACCCGGGCGTCGGCAACACGGGATTGTTGCAGCATACCAAGCCGTCGCTGATAAAGGGCTTTTTCACAGTGACCGGTTTCCTACTGAAGAGCGCAGCCGAGTTGGCGTATAATCCGCTATGGGCGGCTACGACTCCGGTCCAGAAGCTGGATAATGGCCAGTACTATGAGCCTGTTGGGAAGAAGGCGGCACCTTCCAAGATGGCGGGCGATGCGGCGCTGGCTGAGAAGCTTTGGCAATGGACTGAGAATGAACTTAGAGACTTGGAGCCACTGTGATGCATGCCGTTCAAGAAATGGGAGAGAAATAATGTGTTGTGTAGAGATGAGTTATGTGGATTTGGGCATAGTATTTGGTGAACGAGTTTGTACAATTGATGATTAGCGGATTTTTTCCTAGGCTTCAGGGCGTAGAGCTCAGTACGGCGGGGTTTGGGGGATGCTGCATGGCGTAAATAGGGGGCAGTCTACTAAGAATTATCTTTTGGAAACACTCTTATTCCTTTTGACACATGTTTCTGCGTAAAAAAGCAACCATGTCATCTACTCCTTGTGGCTCGTTAATCCAGTGTCCACCATCCTCATACTCATGAAACTCCACCACAACCTCTGTGCGTTCCCTAAGGATATCGTGTAGTTCCCTGCCTTCTTCAACTGGTATAACCTCGTCATCATTGGAGTGTCCGAGAAACATGGGAATGGGCCGATTCTCTTGTGCGGTGATATCTGATGCCCCTTCTTGTCCCCTTTCCATCATCGCTAATACAGCCGAGGGCGCCCAGCTGCAAAGACCTATTAATCCAGCGTAACCCTTGCTACCACAGACATATGACGAATACGCAGTCGCAAAGCCTTGGCTAATTCCCCCCAGGAAGATTTTTTCGCGCGGGACGAGTGCTTCTTCCTCTTTGACAATGCCCAGTACAAGTTCAATACTCTGCTTCAAACCGTTTATCTGAAGCTCGGGTCTCTCGTTAGGATTTTCTACCGACCACATATCAAACCACTGTGACTCAATGCAGTCAAACCGTTCCGAATGCGTGAGTGGCGCCGAAGGGAAAACCCATCGGATAGTAGGGAATAGATCCAGAAGCGTCCGAGGTTGGTCTCTGGGCTCCGAAGCCTCGCTCTCGAAAAATTCGCTCGAGAACTCGTCGCAATCACTACCTTTTCCATGGAGGAATATGACCGTATGAGTGTGCTGGTGGCCTTCTTGTGGCCCAATAGCATGAATTTTGGCTACCATGACGAGTAAGTATGGGATTTATTGGGATGCAGTGAACTCGAAATCCAGGTCTGTTCTCATTTGAAATACTAGGGTGGTTCAGCTTGAATCAAGAATGATTCGTGGGAGACAGGAGGTTTATAAGTTGGAAGCAGCTCTATCTCCGATAGGAGAAGGTGCAAACGATGAAAGTTTATTCATGTATGAGTCACATTCTATTATCGATGATTATTAAACTTTATCTCTCATTAGGTTTTTCGATGTATTAAAAATGAGCAAGAGTGAGTAAAAGGAAGAGAGAACCTACCTAATTTATAAGAAGCCTTGACGGTAGATTCGTCGGACTGATTGTGATCTCCTCATGTAGTGATTTCCTCAATCTCTTCGAGTTTTAGAATTTCGCTCCTGACGAAGCATTGATCAGACTAGCTGCCATGGGAGTTCATGGCCGCCCTACTTTGCTATGTCGGACTATCACCAGAAGCTCGTAGCCAACCGTCGGGGCCGCCACGGGGGTTGTTACGGTGTGCGGAAACGCGCTAGGGTAGCGACCGACCGCTGGGACGTGGGGTTGTAGGGGTGCGCATTGCTGGTGGCCGACGTCTGGTGCAGTGCCCTGGGCTGCAGCAGTATGTATTGCCAGCCGTAGCGGCTTACGGTCCAAGGGTAAGCGTTGCGCTTAACTCCCCAGGGGTTAGTGGTGGCAGTCTCCCGCCGTGGCAGCTGTTATCATGCTCCTTAGCTCAAATCTTTTGATATGTGTAGGTAGGTATCTAAATGGAAATTTCACTTGGCCCTGCTTCTGATCAGTATACCTTCCCCATCATCTAAATATTTTCAAACACACAAAGTATGAGACCAGATATCTACCTCTCACGGCATCGTAGGCGTCCTATCGCGGGTTACTTGACTCTCATACTCAAAGTAACTGCCCTATTTGCAGATTTCTTAGAATTCGCAAGCCAGCTAATCGGATCAAGCGGAGTGAGCAATAAGTCGGATATGTAGCTTGTCACTTTCTTCCCGTCTGTTTTGGTCTCTTCAGCTTTCCCTTGTCCACGGACTCCTAGATTCCTCAACTCGCTAACATTCTGGGCATGGTCTTATCAGAAGGATTCCTTGGTAATCGTCATTGTGACAAATCGAAAGTCGACTGCGAAGTCGATTATCTTGAGACTTTTATTGAACTTTCCGCAGATATCTAAACTGGTTTGCGAGAAGTGACTGTGGGATTCATCTACCTGGTGAAAATTTGGTGGAAGATTGTGTATTTATCCACTCTATAAAACGTAATCCAATCGTAGAGTTGCACGCGATGAGTTGCATTGCATGCTTTGGTAGCATGTAGATGGGGGACGATTGAATTGAGTATAGGTCTTAGCCAAGCACCCAATAGTGTACATGCGCTGCACTAACGTGCATTCTCCTGTTCCAGAAACGATCATCTCGAAGAGCAGTCGAACGATACTCATCAGATATAATATCAACCACTTATCTTTAAACTAGACTACCGAATATTCAACTACACTAGAATGTCTTAACCTAGTTCAGGTAAGCTACCAGTTATTCTTGCCTATTCGAGTCTATCCCGAGCTTGTCGTTCCGATACACCTCCTTGAGTTATATCTATTGGTTAGGTCTATTCTTGCCCTTACGAGAATCCTCATATAAGACTTGGGTAGCATTATCCTATTTAATGAGCCACTAGATTAAATAGAGAAGCTATTTCAGGTGATCAGTCGAAATATGACAAGTTCAAGAGCTGGGTTGAACTTGATGTTGGTGACGTGAGATTCCGTAATGCATTGCTAGACTGAAGAACTTCACCCCCACCATGCCCATTAAGTATTTCCTATACTCGAAAGAGTAGAGCATATATAGATTCCCTGAGAAGAAACAATATCATGAACCCCCTACACCCATCGCTTTCTCCAAGTAGGCCCCCGAATGCTAGGAAATCCTCATTGGCAAACTGAGTCTCAAAGGCGAAGAAGAGTGACATAATGGAATTAACACTGAAAATAATCGAGGTCATAGCCGCGCTTGTTGCTGTCGCGATATTCCTTTTTCTCAAGTTGCGCACCATGGGTTTCAGAGGGAAGAACTACCCTCCTGGCCCGAAGACGATTCCAATTCTTGGGAACGCATTGGACTTCCCTACCCGCTTTCCTCACATCAAGTAAGTCGTTGTTAACACCACGCGATATTGTTACTCAAGTTTCTAGATTTACCGAATGGGCTCGGCAATATGGCGACATTTACTCCTTAAAGATTCTCAATCGGACAATTGTCGTTGTGTCTTCTGCCCCAGCAGTCAAGGAAGTCCTTGACTCAAACGGAGCTCGTACCGGTAACCGGCCTTATTCTGTCATAGTTCAGCGCGTTACCCAGGGCAATCTCATAGCGCTGGAGGATATGGATAATCCAACCTGGAGGCGTGGTCGAAAAGCGATCCACACTTTCAACACAGAAAAAAGGTTGGCATCACAATTACCGATGCAAAATACCGAATACTCGCAGTTTCTACACGATGCACTTGAAGATCCGGGGAACATATTCGAGCATATCCGTCGGACGACGGTGGGCGTTATGATGATGGTTCTTTACGGGTCTCGGGTTACGAAATACAAGGATACAGAAGCGGAGGCTTACTTTCAGGGGGCTAAAATGTTAAATCAACTCACTGACCCTGGGGCGCACCCTCCAGTTGACCTTTTCTGGCCTTTGCAATATGTGCCAAAACGCTGGGCATATTGGAAGCGACTAGCTGACGAGGCGCGGGCGCTCCGAAATAAGGTCTATATATCTCTGTGCCGACGATGTGAGCAGGCGATTGAGCAAGAGAAAATGACTGGGTGCTATGTCGAGGACTTACTTCTCAATCAGCAACAGTTAGGTATGTCAACTAGAGAAATTGGTGGCCTTGCAGGGGGGATGATGGATGGCGGGGCAGAAACCAGCGCGGCGTTCCTCTCCAACTTCGTCCTAGCTTTAATCAACCATCCCGACGTCCAAGAAAGAGGTCAAAGGGAGGTTGACACCGCCGTTGGTCCGAATCGATGGCCAACCCTGGAAGATTATGACAGACTTCCATACATCCGCGCAATCGTGGACGAGACCCATCGATTTAGGCCGGTGTTTCCTATCGGTCTTCCGCATATGAGCTCAAAGGAGGTGAACTACAAGGGCTATCATATTCCGGAGGACTCCTTAATCTTCATGAACACGTACGGAATCTTCCATGATCCTAATATGTACGAAGACCCCGAGACGTTCAATCCTGAGCGATTCCTCAAAACACCGTTTGGGACGAAAGAGGGAGTCGACACACAGGGTTATAGGGATAATCTCGTATTTGGGGCCGGAAGGCGGATTTGTCCCGGTGAAGCGCTAGCGCGTCGATCGATTGCACTCAATGCGATGAACTTACTCTGGGCGTTCAACTTTAAGAAGGACGGGTCTGGAACAGGAGATATGGACACAGAATCTTATGCCCAGGTGAGTTGACCCCTTATTTTTGTGGTTTTCGTTAACCGTCGTGTAGCCAGGGATAGAGCTCGCGCCTAAGCGCTTCACATGTGACATTGCACCCCGATCCGCGGAGAAAGCGCAGATGGTCAGAGACCGATATGAGAAAGCTTTTCCTATTGAAGTGAACAGCTAGGCCGTGGTTGTAGATGATATTGACGTTGTTGGACTACTAGAGATATTAAAGTCGGATGTAGTTGCTAGCCTGGCCGAAAGATATGAGAGACGAAGGGGAATTGGTAGGGAGACAGTGCGAAAGATCTTCTTATAGTGGAATATTCTTCTATAATATATGCTACTATCAAGGTTAATATTTATCAAAGGGGGCTTTAAATGCGTAGCGGAACCTGGAAGATTGTTGTAACAGTTATTACTAATCCTTAGTCTCAGCTAGCATGGATTCTATCTCACAGCCATCCGTGCACTCGTGAGATATCTCTCTTCTCACATTTCAGCATGTTCTCTTGACATCGGAAGGCGACCGTGATGTTCTATACCTTTGCGGCGGCAAGCACCGGCTCGTCCGAACATAATCCCAAGCGGACCAAAGTGTTACGAGCATGCAATTACTGCCGCCAGCATCGGGTTAGGTGTGACGCTGAATCGCCTTGCTCACGCTGTGTGGCTAACAACGTTGCGTGTGTGATCTCTTCCCCCAGCCGCCGGTCCCCAGAGAGCCCTCAGATCCCTCCCAGTAACTCGACGCCTACCCGGGAGACCACCCGGGAATCTTGTATCTCCATTATTCAATCTACTTCGCCAAGTTCGGCCGAATCTGGGCCGGAGAGAATGGACTCGACCGTTGGTTTCATGTCCAAAATCAGTGCTTTTTGCTCCGCTATCTCTCAGCTGTCATCCAATTCCATAGATGATCTGCCGCCTCCTTACCCCTCTGCTAATGGACAATTATTGCGAAACATGGGCAATGGGCTTCCTACCGTGCTCTCGAAACCTCAGGTAGCACATATTTTGGAGATATACTGGATGCGATTTCATGATTTCGTCCCGATCCTTAGTCGATCTCGAGTGAATGAACTTTTCGAACCGCTGTGGGCTGCTGACGGCACCGAGACTCAGAGTGTCCCCTTAATAGATGGCGTAATTGCGCTCTGTTTAAAATACATGGATAGTTCAGGGTTGAATCGCCGCCTGTTGGGACTACGCTGGGACCAAGGAGATCCTTCTCTTGCCTATTTCGGACGCTGCGTGGCTGCTACAGGCCGGCTTGCGGCGTTTGCTGAACCGTCCTTAGACTGCGTACAGTGCTACGTTCTAATGACTCTATATCTCCTCGACGCGGGCGAACACCAGTCTGCCTATAATATGATCGGTTTAGCTTTGCGAATTGCCCAGGCTCTTAACCTCCACCACGGACTACCCGGCTCCGATCCGGGCGTCCAATTAGCCGGACGGGTATGGTGGACAATCATCCAGCTCAATTTCCGCTGTGCCCGGCTTCTTGGCCGTCCGGTCGGGGTACAGCTCGCCGAGACGACCTGCCCTATACCGCTTACTGACGAATTCACTTACCATACCCGAACGCTTACCCTCACTAGAGCTACCTTAGCCGTAACGGAGGCACTTTCTCGGCATCCAAGTTGTCCTCATGACGACCATGCCGCACAAGCTGAGCCCCGTGCATCCGCCCTGTCCGCGGAAGTTCGCATCCTATTAGAGTGGCGGGACCAAGAATTGCGTCCAATCATTCGACGACCACTCCATGTAGACAATAAAGAGGCTTTTGAATGGTTTCATTTGGCCGCTGAATCGAGCTCATCCCAAGTGTTATACAATGTCTTACTAGAGCTACAGTATTACGATGAGATCATTGGGTTGCATCGACCATTTATCTGTTTCCCTAACGGCCTACTTAACTCGCAACACATTCCCCACGCAGACGCTCACGCGACAACTTCGCTGAACCACGCCATAGCTACAGTAAACCTGACCCACCGCATCATGTCCATGACGGATATGCTCTACGGACGCAGTGAGGTCCACCAATGGCTCTGGAATGCCCTTCTCACCTTGATTGGCTTCTTAATGGCGTACCCATTCTGTATCTATGCGCCTACTGCCCGCCACCATGCTCAGCTCGCCTTGGAAATATTCTCCGGGGCAGATCCAAGGAATGTGGTGGCTGTTCGGGCTGCGGATATTACCCGCACACTCTGTTCCAAAGTGGACAGTTTGGTGCAGATATTAAAGTCCAGTGGCGCACGGGTATCTTCCCCCACCGTCGATAGGCAAGACATCCCTCGATCGAACGACTCAAGCGCTCCGTCATATCCCAGCAGTGATGCGCTATGGTCGTGGGCAGAAATGACTAACCCGGATGAGTGGTCAGCCTACAGCAATGAGATCGCAGGAGTATTGGCCGACTTTCCTGATCTCCCGTTTGACAATGATGGTTTCTTCCCTCTTCCTTGAAGACTCCCACCGGCTTCAAGAATCCAGAACTCATACTTGAAGACCTAACGTATCGGACTAACTCTCCAGACACCATGTACCAAGCCGGGCCCGAAGCCTTGTCCTCCTAGGTTCTAAGTTCATTCGCGTCCTATTCTGCACAAACACCCACGGGATCTTTCTTTGCGACAATCGTCACGGTGGAACAGATCAAGCTTGTTGCCTCCATCTAAGTACCTCTTACGTAGCTTTGAAGAGCCACTCGATGTGGCGTCAACGCCACAGGTGAATTTTAAGTACGACCCGTTCTCAAGCAATGTTGATGGGCCAGATTCTATATGCGGCTTCAATCTCATGGTTAAGCCTCAACAATCATTGCAAATCCAAAAACAAATGCCCTATTCCAAAATAAAATGCTCAGAGCTACCTCAAACGGAGTCACCATCCAACGCGATTTCACAATGTAATGATTTTAACTGCCATGTGCAGTAAGCCGAACTAGCACCAGCCTGTTACACAACGTCTGAAATACTGTCTAAGACATCAGGATCACATCCGAAGGATTCACTTTCAACATATTCTTTATCGGATGAATGTCCATACCTATTTAGTATTTTACACATGTCCTTCAATGATATTTAGGAAATGGCATACAATATCTAACTGCATCTTAGACTGTCTCGATTTGAACACTATTCCTATTCCTGTTAGTGTGCCGTCTCTAACCCAAGGCCACGCCCGAAGCTAGCGCCATGTGCATCACATTGCAAGATCAGACTCGTGTACCTTCTCTCCCTAATTTCAAACATACGCGGCCGTCAGTTTGCCTGCCTATATGTCAGAGCTTGTCGTACATGATGAATGACCCCTGTTCGCCATTCCGGGCCCAAAAAGGAAATCTCTCTCTGAGACCCAGAGAGCTTGGCCGTTATCGGTTAGCTTCCGTCGGCTTATGGGTCTCCCAATCCCTCGGAGCCTTCAAACTCGGTAAGGTCGAATATCAATTTCCCCTTTTAGAAATCATTCTGATGCCTCTTGTATGGAGTAATCTGCCACATGAATGAATGATACCGATTGAAGGGCATATTCTATATGAGACCCGGATGAATCATTCTGCTTCATGGAGAAAACATGGCCCTGTATAATCTGTAATGACGTATTTATAATCATACTTTGTCTTGTTGATTACCTGAGCTATGGATCAGTTACCCACACAGATAGGAGGGATGAAGATATCATCAGCTACGAGGTCAGATTTATCATGCCCTTTAAAAAGGAATCATCTCTCATGTTATAAATGTATGGTCACAATTCAAATTACATGTCCTTCCTTCTCTTCAAGCAGTAGATTGTCCAGATGGCGCCTGCTCCTTTATTTCACGACCCCATGGAACTCGACCAAGGGAAACTAGCCAACGATGGGGATGAGATTCGTGAATTGGTTAACTCATTTCTGCAGTCTCGTCCTGTGGCGGGCAAACAGCGAAATGACGTGGTATTTCGAAACCTCAGTGTTCGAGGATCAGGTATTGGCGTAAGTTGAATCTTTCTACAACACAAGCACCACCATACGGGAATAGGGGTTTTCCAGTAACCACGGAACATACGATTGACATTAATGACAGCATCAAAGAGCTCCGACTGTTCCGACTGCTTTACTGGCCTTAGCTAAGAGACTCAATCCGGCGTTATATCTCTCGAATAAGCGGCAGCCATCTCGTACACTACTGTATCCTATGTCCGGTATCCTTCGTGGAGGAGAGACTTTAATGGTTATTGGGAAACCTGGAAGTGGCTGTACGACCTTTCTCAAGACCATGGCCAACATGCGAGAAGAATATGAAGCTGTGGATGGAGACGTTTGGTACAACGGTCTTGACGCGGCGGAATTGAAGACCCATCACCCAGGTGAGGTAGCATACGCCGGTAAGTATTTCCAGGAGGCTAAAATTATCATATTATTCTTGGTATGGCTCTAACATGCTCTGTTGTCACAGGCGAAGATGATGTCCATTTTCATAGTTTATCAGTAGGGACGACGCTCCGATTTGCGCTCAACGCGCGAACGCCCACCAACCTCCCGAACCGCTCTCAAAGGCTTGATAGTGACGTACAGACGCTTCTTAAACTCTTCGACCTTGCGCACGTAGCGAATGTTCCAGTGGGGAATGATTACATTCGCGGCGTCAGTGGAGGACAGCGGCACCGAGTGACCCTAGCAGAAGCGTTCTCTACCCGAGCAAGGTATGCAATCTATCTCAAGATCAGGATACTGGATAACGAATAGCTTACACTACTAGTGTGATGTGTTTTGATAATCCAACTCGCGGTCTTGATTCATCTACCGCACTCCGGGTCGTTCGACTGCTTCGGGAATATACCATTCAGAGCCAATGCTGCACCATCATGTCTCTGTACCAAGCTAATGACACCATTGCCAATTGTTGCGACAGAGTACTGGTGCTAAACTTAGGCCGCGTAGCTTATTTCGGGCCTACTAACGAATCGAAGCAGTATTTCCAGGACCTCGGGTTCGAATGTTCCCCCCAAACATCATTGACGGACTTCTTGACCTCCATGTCTGGAGATCCCAAGTCCCGTCGTGTCCGGCCCAATTATGACGGACCACCAGTTCCGATCAGCTCCCTAGACTTCGAACAACGCTTCCGAGGTAGTGAGTATTATATGAACGAATTTGACGGAAGGCCAAGCCGAGTGGGATCGCCCTCCGGGCCAGTGTCGAATTTTCAGCTACCGTTCTATCGACAAATCTACGAATGTACCATTCGACACTATCGCATCCACCTTACAGACCGTAGCACTTGGATTGCAGAAGCCGCAGGGACAATAGCCCAAGGATTGATGCTAGGCACATTATTTAGGGATCAACAGGCAGTTACTCAAGGGATCTACACTCGTTCGTCGGCGCTATTCTTCTGCGTGCTCATCATGTGTCTGCAGGCCACTGCTGAGTTCGGAAATACATTTGCACAACGTCCAATTCTCCTCAAGCAGCGGGCTTTGTGCTTTTATCGACCGGGAGCTTACGCTCTGGGACAGATCCTTGCCGATATGCCTTGGAAGGCCATTTTCATCCTCTATAATCTGCCTATCTACTGGTTGGTCAACTTTAAGAGAGAAGCGGGTCCGTTCTTCATCTGGTTTTTAACGCTATACATCGCCCTCATGTCCATGGGAATGGTCTTCCGAACCATCGCCGTGTTCACTACGACTCCGACGCGAGCCGTCCTTCCTGTCGGAATCCTAATGAACTCGCTTATTATTTACGCAGGCTTCTACATCAACCCTTCGGGAATGAAAGTCTGGCTGGGGTGGCTCAGATATCTAAATGTAGGAGCCTACCCCTATTCTCGAAGACTACGATAAACATTAACTGATAACTATAGCCAATGTATTACGCGTTTGAATCTGTTATGCTCAATGAGTTCGTGGCGAGCGGATATCAGTGTAGCACACAAGACACAATTCCCCGAGGACCGGACTACAACGACACTGCATTTCAAGTTTGCGCTGTGCAGAGTTCAGTCTCCGGCAATTTGATACTCTCCGGACGGACATATCTTGAGATTGTATATGACTTCCTCCAGAATAACTTATGGCGAGATGTTGGGATTAATGCGGCCTTCTTTGCCTTCTTTGCTCTCTGCGTCACGTATGTCCTCCCACCCCACTTTGCAACCCGAGTCAACCAGATACTAATCGGTTAAAGGATTGGAATGGAGAGATTTAAGACCCCTGCGGGACGCCTGTCTACCATCTTCTATAGCAAAGACTTTCCACTGAGGAAGAGGACAGGAGAAGGCTCATCGGATGAAGAGAAGTGTCAAGAGCAGGATAGCGACAGAAGTGAAATTACAATACAGGAGCCCTATACGTCGACCCGCGAAGCGATAGCATCTTCGAAACGATATTTCGCATGGAAAGATCTCTGTCTGGATATCCGGGTAGAAGGGGAACACCGTAGGCTATTGGATCGTGTCTCTGGTAAGGGCTCCGAATGGGTTTGAGCCCCAGAATGTCATTAACCATTTTCTAGGATGGCTGGAGCCCGGAACTATGACTGCCTTAATGGGCGTCTCTGGAGCGGGAAAGGTGTGTACCCTTATTGGGGAATCCAATCTTAACAGTTTTGCTGACGTACCTTTGGGGCCAAGACTACACTTCTGGACACACTTGCTCAGAGGGTTTCCATTGGTGTCGTGACCGGCGGGTTGTTTCTTGATAGTGATCCCCTCCCGCATTCGATGAACCGCCGTTCCGGTTTCGTACAACAGCAAGATGTCCATCTAAGCACATCGACGGTCCGAGAAGCCCTACGGTTGACGGCACGGCTCCGCCAGCCAGAATCCGTCCCGATCGCTGAGAAATATGAGTATGTGGAGACCGTCATTTCTATGCTTGAAATGGGAGATGTGGCAGATGCCTTGATAGGTACGCCTGGCGCTGGACTGAACCTCGAGAAACGGAAACGAGTCAGCATTGGCGTCGAGCTTGCCGCAAAGCCGGATATTCTACTGTTTCTGGACGAACCCACCTCCGGTCTAGACGGCGATTCTGCGTTCTCCATCATTTCTTTAATGCGAAAATTGGCAGATGCAGGCCAGACTATCCTGTGTACGATTCATCAGCCGTCTTTCGAACTCATTGAGCAGTTCGACAGCCTCCTTCTACTCATCCCGGGCGGGAAGACGGCGTATTTCGGACCCATGGGGCCGAAATGTCAAACTTTGGTTAACTATTTCGGTCGACATACACGTCCCTGTGGGGAGACAGAAAACCCAGCGGATTATGCCCTCGACCTTACGGCGAACGCTTCGGTCGATTGGGCGTCGGTGTGGTTGCAGTCAGCGGAGTACATAGCCACCCGACAACGATTAGATGAGATCCTCTCGGGTACCGGTTCGAGTTCTGGAGGCAAGGAAAGGGAAGAGGATCGTGCCACGAAAGCGTACGCAGCCTCAGCTCTCGAACAGCTACGGGTAGTCCTTCGCCGGGCATTCTTCGATTACTGGCGGGACCCCGACTATGTGATTGGGAAATTGCAGTTGAACATCTGGATGGGCCTTATAAATGGTCTGACCTTTCTACAGCTATCAGACAGCATGACTGATTCGAGAAACCGCGTGTTCTCCATCTTCATCAGCATCATAACCGGTCCTGTGCTCACCCTACAGGTTGAACCGCGTTTCATAACCCTGCGAGACCAGTTCCTCGCGCGTGAAAAGGAGTCCCGTGTCTATCATTGGACTGTGTTCATCCTAAGTGCAATCCTAATCGAGATACCATTTACTCTCGTAGGTGGTTTCGTCTATTGGTTGCTGTGGTACTATATGGCTGGGTACTTCTATTCATCCGAGCGGGCCGGGTACGCCTTTCTAATGTACGAGCTGTACCATATTTTCGTCGCCAGCATGGCCCAGCTGATATCGTCGGTATTCCCCACCCTCGGAGCCGCGCAGATTGCCACCGGGTTCGTCTGGCTGATGGTTAATACTTTCAATGGACCTCTGTCTCCGCCGCCGCTTACCCCGAAAGGCTGGCGCTGGTTCTACAACGTGTCGCCGCTCTTCTACTTCGTGGAGGGCATCGCGACAAACGCCTTGCACGGCCTCGATATCCGCTGCTTGGACTCCGAAATCTCCGTCTTCTATGCGCCTGGGAACCAGACCTGCGGCGAGTACGCTGCGGCGTTCTTTGGCTCGTCGTCAGCCCAGGGGTATCTAGTCGATGGAAATGCTACGGGTGACTGCGCGTATTGCCCGTATGCGAACGGAGATGAATACGTACGTTCTGTTTGCATTCTTGTTCCCCCTTCGATCCTCAGAGTGCCAGAAGCTAACAAGTTACTTGCCCTTAGCTTAAACAATATGACTTCGACTACGGCAATCGCGCTCGCAATGTGGGCATCTTCATCGGCTTCATCATGTTCAACTACGCGGTCGCGACGGTTGCGACGTACTTGATTTTTATTCACAAGTGGAAGATGCCTAGGATTTCACTGCGGAGAAAGTAGATGAGGGAGTGGTTGGATGAGTGGCTGAGACACGGCTCTGAACGGTGAGGGGTATGGAGGCGTGTTGATTTTCGTTGATAATATTTCATACCTATGAGATTGTTCAGGTATATAGAGTAGGAGGGATTAAGGAATTCCTTTGGACTCAAGTTTTCTATCCTACTATTCTAGTTGTTCGATATCGTCGTTATTCTGGGGAACTGACATGGTCAACACCGCTGTGGATGTGACTGGCGCTTCTCATATTTTTTTTTTCCTTCTACCCCTATTCAGCCCCTTTTCAACACGCCACAGGTACTTGGTTACGCCTTATCTAATCTCATGTGGCTTTGGGGGTTTTGGTGGCTGATGAGGAAAGGCCAATGCGTTGAAATCATCTTTGCTTTTTCATCTTCTTTTGTCTGCTTCATCAATGAAAACTCAATCGTCATTGGCGAACAGATCTCTACGTTAGCGAGCAGTGTCGTGTTTTCTAATTACATAGACCGAGAAATTCGAACTCTAACAATGATGGGAATGCCCCAGCTTCTGTACCTGAAGTGACGCCTACAAGTCGGAAATTTCCAAGACTGACTCTCCGGAACAAGGATTCGAAATCGGCCACAGTGCGTTCGCGCGCGTCGTGCGCGGCAAGCATAAACATGTCTTCGATTCTATAAGAATTATACTTGTTAATACACGGCCTAAGGGATGTGGCAGATATGAAATGACGCGACTCACCGGATCATTTTACTCGCCAGGGTATTCAATCTCCTCGCGGGCGGGTCGGGGACAATCCCCTCGCTAATGAGAACCCTCGTGCCCGGCCTCAGGGCTGGGAGCAGGGATGAAAGGATTTTTACCGCATCATCGTCATTCCAATCGTGCAAGATGTGTCGATAGATGTAAATATCGGCTTGTACGGGTTGAGGTTCAAAGAAGTTATACTCCACGAAGTCAATGCGCGATTGAAGAGAAGGATCGCTAGCGGCCGCACGCCGTCCCATTTCTAATGCGGCGAGGTTATTATCCTGGACAACGAATGTCGCATCGGGCATCAGGGATGCCACGGCCCGGACCGTATGTCCACTGGATCCACCGACCTGGGCTTCGTTAGTTCGACCGAAGGACATCCGAATTGTGAAGATAAAAGCCGATAAATGGATGTATCTTTCGAAGGCTTGAGGGGTAGACACTCACATCGACTACTGTAACCTCTCCCTGGGAAGCCCAT
The DNA here is from genome assembly GCA_022578955.1 of Hypoxylon sp. FL1857. NCBI lineage: Eukaryota > Fungi > Ascomycota > Sordariomycetes > Xylariales > Hypoxylaceae > Hypoxylon > Hypoxylon sp. FL1857. The sequence goes on from MU400433.1 coordinate 37,985, forward strand.
GGCCAAGCTGCTCGCAGACGATCCACGGACCATAGGGGCATGTTGACTCTTCCCGCCAGATACTCATGATATTTCCTCGTCAGATCCTCATTCTTGTGGAGATATTCGAACAGATTATCGTTGGTACCGTACGCGATGTTGAATGCAGTGTGGGGGGCGTTTGCCGGATCATCACGCTTGAGCAGCACCGCGTCTGGCACCTTCAGTAAGATGTTGCCAAGAAACTCTGTTCCGAAATGCACTATATTCGTCAAGTGTTGGCTGCGCGCCAATGCAGCTGATGTTGCCGAATGCCGGATGACATTGGGCGTTTCCTCCACGAATACGCCGTTCGCAATCGCGTATCGTAGTATGCGCGCTAGGAGAGGCTCAGGGACGCGGCTAGCAACAGAAAGCTCTTGAATCGATATAGAAGAGTCGAGTGGTACATGTTGAGGAATATTTAGCCGTGTTATCAAGTCGATGTTCGCCGTGTCTGCGGCCTATGTGGCTCTAAAAATTTAAGTCGGGCCTCACAGCGAAAGGTGATAGGGGTGATATTACTGACCGACCAGGTTAAAGTCAGAATCTGCTCGGTCGGCCCCTTTACCAACCGTATGAGATCTTCAGCTGCATCAAGAATCTTACTACGCGTTGCCCGTAGAGAATCTCCTACTGGGGTGTCCGCTTCAGACGCAAAATCGCTGAAACCCGCCTCTCCAAATGTAGGGGGAGATAAACCTGCTTCTTGGAGCAACGACGACAGCCTTGAAACGTCTTCGGCAATAGACGACGCGAGGGTCTCGATGGAGGCCATGTTTCCAACCAAGAGAGACCTAATGAGCCGAAGTGAGCACTCAGGTACGAGCCTCGAACTACAATTTCCTAAACTCCCCCCAGCGTATTATAATCAATGGGGAAGGGGGGTTTCTGTTGAGACATCGCGATCCGACAAGCCCCAGGGATGATACCCCGGCTTAACCATTCCAAATGAGAATGGTAGCATGGTGAAGTCTGGGGAAGCTCCTTCTCGATAGGAATCCAGATATGTTAAACATCTGCATAGGTCGCATAGGGACAGAAGAATGCACCCGATGTCTAGGTGTAGTGATCAGCTCGGCCAAATTACTTAAACTGGTGCCCCTTTTCTAGGATTCCGTGGTCCCACCAAGATCCGAGATCAAACCAGGTCTAGAAGAGTGACCCCCACACATATTTCTTGCCGTTTTGCTATGAATAAGGTTCGGGACATTCCGCGCCGGCATGGATAGCCCCGTTCCCTGTGCCCGCGGATGGTTGTCGAAAATCCCGGTCTATGCTGATGTCATCGTGTAGATATCAGCATCGGGATTTCACTAGGCTAGATGTTGGTAAGCACAAGTATAAGCTTATGGATCTTGACACAGCGTAATCGAGCCTCACCGACAGGGATGATGATGACAGTACATCAGTCCTCGCAGATGAAAAGTTGTCACATGCCTGGGGGTACCGGAAGCAGTATCTTTCTCAGAGATCACCTCCGTGACCTTCGGTGATGCTAGGTCCACAGCTTCTAGGCGACAATTGGACTTGCGATATGGTGTAACTTTATCTTCCTTGAGGCCGTAGATCTATGTGGTTACGGCTACCGTACTCTTAAAGTCACGCGTTGAAGGAATGCATCTGCATACGATAATCATCTTACTTGCCGCTTCTCCAGCCTGACCAAATAGCACCGTTTGCTCTACTTGTGCAACATCAGTGCTTCAGATAAGCATGAAAACTTTGCACTAGACCGTCATCTCCAGGCTCGGACATGTAACACGCATCATGCAGTTATGGGTAAGTAGATCAGCGGTAGGTCACATAAGAAAGGAGGATATCATCCCTCCTATCTTTTAGGTACTTGGCTCCCGCACATCCACATCGGTGTCTGCGCTCATTCACATTAGGGCTGGCGTAAAAGGTCTAGCCACACGATGGACGCAAGAGACCCCTGCGATTTCAGTCACCTATTCCAAATTACGACGATCCCTTAACCACAATATGATTACTCTTCTCTGCCCCCAAACTTATGCAAACTATGTTTACTACTTTCTCCGCTCGGATAAACCCTGTTACTACGCCTGTCCCCCGGGGATCGGAGTCGACGATACCTTCGAAAATAGGAAAGGTCAGGAAACGAAAGGTTATGCGCGCATGTGACTCTTGTCGGGTGAATAGGGTCAAGTGTGACGATGAGCCGCCTTGCCAAAACTGTCGCAATAGGGGTGAAAAATGCACGACTTCGATGCCTTGGGAAGCACATTCCTTGCAAGCAGCTAAGCGGTAAGTGACGGTGTTTCATCAAGGATCATCATCATAATAATGTGTCGTTTGCGAATGCGAATGCTGTAGCTAATTCTTCTTATTTAGTGAGATTGAGCGATTGCAGGAGCAGCTAAAGGAGCTGAAGGAAAAGGAGACCCTTCAAAGTCAATTTGTCGAGATAGCAGATCACACCGCCAAGGCACCGCGTTCAACATCGTACGATACTCTAGAAAATGCGACTGAGAAAAGGCAGAATAGGTATGGACGTCTACAGAAAACCAACGATACCCAATCAACAGGTATGAAGGAAGCTATAGGCGAACAGATGGATATGGTACATCACGAGTTAGGAAGCGATCTCGACAGCCTCGACCCATTTATTCCTTGCCGTATACTCTCGTTCAACCAGCGTATGAGACAATGCCTCGAACATGCCCCCACGCAATCGCATGTTATAACCCAACTCGAGCCTACTAGGCCGCACCTAGAACACAGTGCCTTCCCGCCCCCTGTCAATAGTGGCGGAAAGCAGCCGGAATTATCCAGGGCCAAGGAAAGACATCTTCTAAGTTTGTTCTGGCAAGGATTCGAATTTATGTGTCCAATCCTAGATCGAAATGAAGTTCAAAATCACCACGACTCCTTATGGAGCAACGCTGCCGCTGCAGGATGCCCGTCATCCACTCGTTTGCCCTCCGCTTTAATAGACATCATACTCGCCTTGTCTATGCAATTCAGCAGCAGTTTTCTAATATATGACGACTCGGCCAGGACGATGCGGGGGAAGAACCCCGGAACTGTCGATTCCAGTGTAGCAGGACAGTGGCTCTACGATAGGACTCGCCGCCTCTTACTTGAGGAACAGCAGGACCCGACATTGCAGTCAATATTAAGCTCCATGCTATTGACGCTGTACATCTTGAATACGGGGTCGTTAAACTTGGCTATGACCTCGCTCGCCTTATCGGTGAGAACAGCGCAGATTCTAAATATCCACGAAGACTCAACGGCGCTTGAGCTGAATGTAAGGGACCGAGAAGTTCGTCGCAATACTTGGAGATCTCTGGTTGCATTAGATGGTTACCTTGCCACCGTGATGGGGCTCCCACCACTACTCCATCAACCCAGGCCTACACTTACCCTACCTATGAATTTTTGGCACAGCACCAGTGTGCTTTTTACATCTGGCAACGATGAAAACGTTCAGAATGATGTAATAGCAGCCTTCCAAATATTCCACACGAAACTCACTATGATCCTTACTTCAGTTCACTCGCCGTTATGTGCTAGGCAAATGAAATCCCAACACTGCGATGCCTATGGCGGCGACTCTAGAGATACGAATCTGGACTCGCCTGTAGGTTGCATAGCACAAAAGTTGATGGTTGTTCGAGATTGGATTGAGACTATACCCCCTGTCTTAACGATTCCAAGGAAGGGTAATAGCGGGGAGCCCTTCTACCCTCTTGAGGGCCCATCTCTTATCCTCGACCCCAATATTCCATTATGGCTCCAGCGCCAGCGACTTATCTTCGAGGTCACTTACAACCATCTCAACCTTATCATCTTAAGACAATTCGTGCACTTCGAGAAACGAGACTCTTCTCGTACGGTGGGTCAAGCTAATTCGTATAGCGTGATTGGCCTGAGACACGCAATTAGTCTTACCTTCATCGTCAGTCAAGCCTTCACAGAAGGTGATGCTTTAACTGGATGGCATGTCGTTATTCAATGCCAGTGGGATGCCACACTATACATCCTAGGTTACATTCTTGCTAACCCAGCATCACCTCTCATCCCTGAAGCCCGGAGGTCGGTTTCCGTGGCCATCGGGACGTTTTCAATCCTCGAAAAATATCTCTGCGCTGCCAGTAGCGCACTCGAACTCATTCGTGAAATACTCAACCGCATTTCAACAATAGCAAACCCCCGCGGTGTCATTCTCTCCGCAAGGAACCGGATGCTTGCCCCAAGTAGGAAAAGCTCGTCGGCGTCAGCAGCAGGGTTCCTAAGTGGGAGCCCGTGCTCTACCAACTCTGAGTATTACACCATTACCCCAGGACTGACTTCTCCCCAGCTTTCTTCGTGGGATTCATTCCTGCAAAGTCCTTTTGATCCTACTCGTGGCAGCGCGGGAGCACCTTATCTATCGCAGCCTGGGAACCAGGAACATGTTGATACATTCCCTTTATCTATCGGCGAAATGCAGGACAACATGCCTTTGGGGGACGCTGGGATAGGCGGTGTGCTGAATGACATGGTTTTTGATGGTGATTGGCATTCGTTCATGATGGGGTTTTAGCTAGGACTTGAAGGATGGGATGGCTCATAGACGATAGATAGGCTATAAGGACATCGCTTATACACATGGTCTCATTATCTGTTCTTGATAATCTCTTATATCTCATTGGGCAAGACGTTACGAGGTTAGACGAGGAGCAGGGGGGAAGAAACGCTATCCATGGCTCATATTCACATATTAATACTTGCATCCCTCTTTGCGAGACTAGGGGAAGATATGTGTTTTACGATCAAATCTACATCAAGCTCTACACCAGGCCTGGATACTATAAATCCATGAATCTTCATCTTAGCAAGTCGTCACCATACCTAGACGCTTATGATCAATTTCTATCCATGGTTTCGTAACGTGATAATCTTCTATGATTGCTGGCCCGCTAGTTGAAGAAATTCGAATACTCAAGTCGCAATATGCGACAAAAAGTGCCCCATTTGCAGTAGATACATATTTGCAATTAATAGGAGAGTTAGGCCGCTTAGTCAGACATGTTTAGGTAAGCCTGACTAGCATCCGCGTCTTATGTAATGTGTCTTATGTACCTAATCATCACTTTAACAACCCTCAATTGAACCGAATACTCTATTCCCAAGTCTTGCAACTCTAGAAAATCTAACCATCTAAACCCGTGAATATGCACCTTGTAACTCAATACACGCACGCCGTATCGAAGTCGAAACGGCCTCGATATTCGCCGCATCAAAAACTTGAAAATGGTCCCCTGGGATGTCCACCCACCCTATCTTAGTCCCCGTAACGGCCTCCCAGCCTCGTATCGCAGACACGGGACTGCGCCGGCTCTGCAACCACTCGTTCTCGAAGAACTCGGGATCTGCTGGATCCTGCCATCCTTCCCTGGATCGCAGCAGGAAGATGCGCGGCACCGGCTGCGCGTCGGGTGACTCGGCCGTGAATGCCCCGAGTAGACTCGCGCACGACGCGAAGCTGCGCCGTGTCAGCGCCCGGATTGCCTTGGCCGCCTCGGTTCCAGGGAGCCGGGTTTGGCTCGTCACCGCGTCGATGATGCGTGCCGATAGCGGCTGGTGGTTAAGCGGCGCCGGGGCGTCGATGAGGAGCACGCCGACGACCCCGTGGCCCTGAGCCATTAGCTGGCGCGCCGCTTCGAAGGCCACCACGCCTCCGAACGACCACCCGCCTACCAGGTACGGGCCCGCGGTCGTAGAAGCGATTTGCCGCGCGTACTCGGCGGCCATGTCGCTGAGACTGTCCCAGTTGTCAAACGGGTCGAGGAACTTGGGGTCGTGCAAGGCGTACACGGGACGCCCGAGTGACCGTAGACGGTGGTAGTGTGTGCAGATGCCGCTGCCGTCGTGGATGAGGAAGAGGGAAGGTTCGCGCTGGTCGTGCCCCGTAAGGCGTGATGATGGGGCCGCTTGCACGATCTCGGGCTGTTGGTCTAGGTTTAGGATCTGCGACACTTTGTCGATGGTCGCGGGATTGAAGAGGACCTGCGGCGAAGAAGATTCGGCGCTTATGGGCGTTGCGATGGCTGTGGGGACGGCAGTGGGTGTTGTTAGACCTGGAGTGGAGGCCGCGCTCGCTTCGGAGTCCGAAGAGGAACTTGAAGGGGTTGGGCTGTCATCTTGCGATTCAGTTTGGCTGTAACCGCTTAGGATCTGCATTGCATTAGTATGAGAATCTTGACTGGGCGAAAGCGACTGATAGCGAAGCCCAGGGCCCGTACTTACCAGGTTCTCAACATCGCCAACTGTACGACATTCAGCCAATTCCTCAGGCGAAAGATAGCCGCCGTTGCTAATCTTCGATAGACTGGATTCCAGTTCGAATATCATAAGCGAGTCAATTCCCAGAGCTGACAACTCAGCGCTGGAGTTGACATTCTCCATGTTCACGCTGCACGTCTCAGCAATAATGGCACGTGTAAGCTTCTGAATGTCTGGCACAGCACTAGGAGCATCGGATTCGTCTTCCTCGGGCGTCTGAATGCCGGAGCTAAGAGGAGTCTCCGGAGCCTCATGGGCAGAGCAGAGTCTCTCGATGTCTCCGATAGTGTGACACTCTTCGAGGCAAGATATATCTAATTGCGGATATGCTGAAGATAACTGAGCCTCGAACTCAATCATCAACAGCGAATCGAATCCAAGCGCCTCCAAATTCGTCTCTGGGGACAGAGATGCCAGATCCGCCCCGCACGTTTGGGCTATAAGGTTCTTTACGGCCAAGTTCGATTGAGACGATGGAGTCGGAGTGGCTGGCCGAACATCAGCAGTTCTTTGAGGGACTCGTGGTGTTGCGGTGACCTTTGACACGCTCGGTGTACCTTGTCCCCTCTTTGACTGTATGCTGAAGGCCTGGCTGACCTTAGACAGTTGAACTCGTTGGAACGCCATTCCCTTAAACGAGGCCATTATACCACGTTCATCAACTGCTTGTGCATCGGCAATGAACAGGCCTTCATTAGGCAATTCAACCACGGTGCAGTGAACATCGAACATAGTTCCAACAGATGCTGGCTCACGAAGAACCAAAGCGGACTCCACCTCCTTGCAAATGCAAGCCTCGCCGCTTGCGACAGAGAGATTCGCAACAAACCCAGCTACATGCAGCAGAACATCCATGAATACCGCGCTACTATCCGCCGGTGTATTGGAGGGAGTCGTTGATGATTTGCATCGCGCGTATGCTTCGTCACACTCTGGGCTAATGCGGATGTACTGCACTTGTTGGTACAATTTTGAATATCTGACCACCCGAGTAAAAACATTTTCGTACATCGCTTTGGTCGAGAAAGTCTCCAGGATAGTATTTGGATCAGGATGCACAAATCTCTGGGTCTGACGTTCAAGCATGCGAGCCGCTCGTGTGTATTTTTGCTCCGTGGACTTCCTGGCCTTACGTTTCAGAAGCCCCTTGCAGTGGGCACTGCTGCGGTTGGGATCGGTGCCTGCGCCAAAGGATGAGACTTCAAAGTTCAACTCATTCCGAGCACCGCCGACAGGAGCGATGCGAATGCGGATCATTGCCGTGCACTCGCTAGTGTAGAGGAGAGGAGCAACATATGTTATGTCCGCAAGCGACCAGGCCGATTCCGCTGTGCTGTTTGGCTCCATGTCCTGCACAGCCGATAAAGCCATTTGGTGGTACACCGACGCCGGGCAAAGTGCATGTTCGCAGACAATGTGGCCAGTAATGAATTCTTTCAGGGACTGAATCGAGGTCTCGTATATCCTAACGAAGTCATTGGCTTCAGATGCCGTTTGGACCGTCTGGCCTAGGAATACATTGCTAGGTTTCACGTCCTCGACTTTCTCAGGGACACCGATGAGGAGTGGTGATGTCTCGTGAGGGTAAGATACCACGAACTCAGATTGGAAGAACGGCAAGCCAGGGAGGGTGGCCAGCTGCGGCTGGTTCTGAAATGCGAATGCTTGTCGCCAATTAACCGGTACTCCTTTCCGGTAGAAGTGACTCAAAAGTTGTGATATTGTGGAGGATGGTGACGCCCCCTTTCGCAGACATGATACCAGGCGATCTTTCGCCGCAGGAGCCTGTGTGGAAATCATGGGTAGGAGAGAGGCATGCGGCCCGACTTCGACCCAGCAGGTTGTCGCAGCGCTAGGACTCTCCGCAAGATACTCATCCAACCCCTGCTGGAAAGCAACTGTCTGACGCGAGTGGCTTGCGAAATACTCGGGTGTAAACACGTTCTCTCCAGCCGGCACTACACGCCCAAGAACGTTCGAGATAATTGGGAGTGATGGTTTTCTCAGTACCATCGTACTTGCGTACTTCATCAATTCGGGGAGGATGGGGTCCATAGCTTCTGTATGGTATGCCAAGGGCACGTCGAGGAACTTGCTCTTGATGCCTCCAGTTATTTTAAGGTGTTCCTTGAAGGCTTGCAGCTGGGAAACAGGTCCGCCAACCACGCAATCGGTGCGGCTGTTGTCGCATGCAATAGCTAATTGCTGGAAGAGAGAATTGTCTGCGATCATTCTTCGAGCATCCGACGCCCCGATGTTGACAGCCAGCATCGAGGTCCTTCCAACCTCGCAATAGGTCATCATTAGTTGAGCCCGACGAGCAACTAGTAGAACGCCACTAGAGACGTCCAATACCCCTGCAGTTACCAGCGCCGCATATTCACCGAGACTAATATCAAGTGTCAGCATCACTGTCCGAATTCAATTATACGAAATAAGCGACAAAACCTACCTATGTCCGGCGACTATACTCGGCATGATGTTCCAGGACATTAACAACTGGGCTAGAGCGACCTCCAATGCGAATATGGCAGACTGGAAAGCCTGAAGCTGCGAAGCAGTGTCTTCTGAATTTGCGTCGCTAGTCGCGCTTGGGTCAATGATTTCCAAGCACCCGGGAAACCCATTTCTCCTCAGGATCCGATCGCATTGACGAACGACCTTTGAGAAGACAGGATAGATGGACATGAGCTCTCGGCCCATCCCCAGATATTGTGAACCTTGCCCTGAGAAAACAAAGGCAATTCGAAGCTCAGCGGCTTTCTTGGCCGGAGCATGGTTGGGCTCGGCACTTTCCAGATTGCTTACCAGTTTCTCGACAGAGTCTCCTGTTACTGAGATACGGTGATCGTAAAGCTGACGACGTGCTGTCATCGTGTAACATATGTCAGCCAAGGATGGCAACCCGGATCCAGTCAAGCTAGTGATCAGTTCTTCGCGGAGCTTGTTAAGAACCTTGACGCTCTTTCCAGACAAACCCAGAACATATGTCTGCGCAACACTGCCAGGGGTAGTCTGGGGTGGAACAGGGGCATTATATTCCCGGAGAATCACGGCTGCGTTCGATCCAGCTGCCCCGAAGTTGTTGATCAGGGCTAGTCTTGGTTGTCCGCCAGGCTGTTGCCATGGAGTCATCTCGCGATCAATCACTGCGCCGTCGATGCCCAGATTCTGGATCTTAGGGTTCAGATTCTTCAGTGAGACTTGTGGGGGTATCTTCCCGTGCCTCATCATGAGCACCATCTTAGCTAGAGCCGCAGCACCGGAGCTAGCTTCGCAGTGTCCCAAGTTAGCTTTGATTGAGGTGAAATGCACCGGGTTTCGAGAATCGCGGCCCTTGCACAAGGCGCCTCGCAAACTTTCAAGTTCGTTCGGGTCACCGGCTTGAGTTCTGTACGATAGAAAGTGTAAGTCATGCATTACTAACCGATGAAAAGGGGCACTCTTACCCTGTTCCATGGGTCTCAACGACAGTGAGCTGGTGAGGATGGATCTTGGTCTTTTCCAGTAATCGGCGGAAAAGTTGTTCTTGCGTAGGAGCATGAGGATGTGTAATCGAGTGAGCGTTCCCACTCTGGTTCACCTCAATACCTTTGATAACAGCATGGATTTTATCGCCCTCCGCAAGGGCATCTCTCATGGTCTTAACGATGAAGACGCCACAGCCCTCGGAGCGACAGTAGCCATCAGCGGAGGCGTCAAAAGCCTTACATTGACCCGTAGGGCTGAGGAAGTGCGCGCGATCGAGTCCGAGGTACATCTATAAGATATTAGGTCATGCCTGATAGGATATTCCGGAGAGGACACGTACGTCAGGGCTAGTAATGACGTTCACTCCGCCCACCAGTGCCGCTCGGCAGTCACCAGCTTGTAGCGCTCGCACTGCCTGGTGAAGCGCAACCATTGATGAAGAGCAAGCAGTATCCAGTGTTATTGATGGACCACTCCAGCCAAAGTAATACGAGATGCGCCCACTCTGGAAAGCCCGCAGCGTCCCTATCGAGTATGATGAGTCAATTGCAGTGTGTACGGCCAAGTAGAAGAGAACTTACCTGGACTGTAATATACATCGATATCTGCTCGGAGATTCTCCGTATAGTCTAGTGTCGCATTTCCAACGAAACATCCAAAAGTATCTCGGGCAAAAGAGGGTGTGGAGTCAGGAACGTATCCGGCATCCTCGAGCGCTCGGTACGATGTCTGGAGTAGAACCCGTTGCTGCGGGTCAATTGACTTGGCCTCTCGAGGAGAGATGTCAAAGAGGTCATTGTCGAAAAGGAACGGGTTCTTCAAGAAGTTTCCGTATCGGGTGTTTATAGATCGCTTGGCCCGATTGCCTTTCTCATCCTTCTTCTGGTAGAAGTCGTCCACATGGAACCTCGAGGCTGGGATCTCTGAACACGAGTTCACTCCGTTGCAAAGGTTCTCCCATAACTTATCTGCATCCTGGGCGCCGGGTAGGTCGACCGCCATTCCCACGATGGCTATATCGTCTAGTGATATGCTAGAAGCCTCGCTCGTCGGTATGCTGGATACCCCTGTGGCTGAGACATCTCGAATCTCTACAGTCTTGGGTAGTAACCGTCCTGACTTAGACACGCCATAACCCGGTCCAAAGTTCAAGATTTCGCAGGGTTCCGATTCAGCATGTTGTTTAGCTTCCGATAGGACAGAGTCTTGGACAGAGACCCAGTCTACTGGTTCGAGCAAGATCATTTCTAGAAGATGTGAGACTAACTGTCCCAGTGTAGTCTTGCCGGAAGTATCTAAGGGTGTTCCGTTTATTGTGGAAAAGAGAGTCGCCGCCAGGACCACTGGGACCTCCCACCTAGACGATATTTCTTGTTCGAGGGTCCTCAGTGTTTCGTCGAAGATGTGGGTTAATCTATCGCGGTTGTGATATAGGGTGAGCACGTTGGTCGGACGTGTTCTACATTGAGAATGGAGTTTCTCGTCAATGAATTTTGCGAGTTGATCTCCTCTTCCGCTTAGCGTCACGCAGTTCGTTGAATTTCTAGCGCTGATATATACGTCCTATTCAGCCAGGTCAGTCTAACTAGTTGTAAGTATCATTCCCTTTCCTTCTTGCTTACACTTTGAGTGTCCACACCAAGCAACTTGGTAGCAGCATCGTCCGAGATGTTATTGACCACTACACTCCATGGTAGGCGAGGAGAGCAGCCGCCCTGGGAGATCTGCAGACTTCGATAATACTCGGAGTTTATCCCGAGACATAGGGCAACATGAAAGAAGTCCTGAGCTCTCTGCATGAACTCGATCACGCTGTGAGCCGACGCCACTGCAGCGGCCGGTAAGAGGCCTGCACAGAATCCAGCAACACCTTGTATATCAGGGAGCCCTGTCGAGTGACGGAGGAACCTGAGGATTTGGATAAGGTATATGGTTGTATGTTGTATGACGACATTTTGGTGATATTTAACGGGAGGTTGTATAAGGGTCTCAGGTTGGGTGAAATCGTCTAAGTCGATCGACTCGGGGGCAAGGCGGCCTTGCTCTACGGCTTTGGCAATATGTATCCGGAAGGCATCATGGCATGCCCGTAGGACTATCTGCGATTCTGGCAGAGTAGCGTCTTGGATGGCCGTGTTCAAGGTGATATTGGAGAATAGGGATTCAGAGCCGAGTCCGGCAAATACAGCTATACGATACATGTCGAAGAAGTGAAGAGCACACCGAGCCTTTACAGATCACCAACACTTCGAGGGGGACCTTGTGTCTATATTGAATAAATACTAGAGTGTCCTGTTGCGGCCAAGGCTCCAAGCCCTCGGCGACTTTAGATACAACAGAGTCTGCGTTATAATCAACCCCCACTGAACCGCCCCTTACAGTTGTCAGACTGGCCCGTTAATCAATTCGCCGAATGCGAGCAGAAACAATAAGCCATGACGATAGGAAAGGATGTAAGGGAATTACAAATTTGAAATTTCTTCCAACAATGTCTCCATTCACATGTAAGAAGAATAGGAGAGTTTGGAATCAGTTCAGGGGTCTTTGCGGCTAGCCCCATAGAGTAATCCGCAGGTCCTCATTTCGGCAACCGGTGCTCTAGAAGCTGCAGCAGCCTGCTTCCAACCTCTCTCCCTGTTGTCATATCATTCTGCTGATGTAAGAAGCATTTGGAATCTGCAGGTAAGCTACATTACTTATACAAGCCGCAAGCAGTGATGTGACATGGCGTAACCTAGCATGCTGAGCAGGGTATGTTTGTTATACACAGCCTACAGCCTGCGTACAGAGTGGGGTCTGGAACGGCGGGTAAGCATCGAAACGCACTGAGCGCCTTACCGTACAGGGGTCGCCTCAGTGCCGCGCCCACTGTAACTCCGAGGACCCTCAAAAAGATTTCTAAAACTCATGTTGATTACCGTCTAAGCCGTGACCCGATTGGCCAATTTCCATTTAAACTTATCGATAGATCGACGTCGCTCGGCGCCTAGCCACACATAGGGCACTTTTTATAGGGCACGGCAGCTATAGTAGGAGCCGCGAGCCGCGTAAGATTGTTCCTGATAATGCGTTAATCGTAGACAGAGAGTGGTTCGAGTATATTATGCACATACAGGGGTGCGTGCTTACCACATACCGAGATGCTAGCCGCAAGTTGAACACCTCTCCTCCCCTTAATGCCGCCCTCCATGCCGTCTCCTAATCCCCTCACCGGGGTCTCCCTGGTTTTCCATGCCAGAGAAGAACTATATCACAGTTGTACTTTCGCTGAGAAAGACTTTGGATAAAAAAAATATCAGATAATTAACTCGGTTCAAGAGCGTGTTTTGTTCAATTTCAGTTACGGATTTCCCCAAATGGCTGCCAACGGGGTACAACACGGCGATAAGCCCACCGGTTTTCAGTTACACTTGGTGATCGTCGGTGCAGGCCTGGCTGGGCTGGCCGCCGCCATCAGTACTCGGTTAGAAGGTCATCGTGTCACACTGCTAGAAAAAGTGGCCAAATTGGAAGAAATCGGCGCTGGGCTGCAGGTCACCCCTAATGCGAGTCGCCTGTTCCACCACTGGGGAGTCTACGATGAGCTGAGCTCCAAGGCCGCAATCCCCTCTTATCTAGCCGTGAGGCGATATGACGGGACTCGCCTCCTAGCCTTCGAGGACGATTTCCAAAAGAAAGTCCTCGACAAGTATGGAGCCCCTTTTTGGGACCTCCATCGCGCCGACTTGCAAGAGGCGCTAGTGCGTCGCGCGCAATCTCTTGGCGTCGCCATTATCCTAGGTGCTGACGTTCAGCACGTCGACTTCCAGCACGCCGCAGTGACCACGCAGGATGGTCGTACAGTACACGGCGATCTCGTCCTCGGCGCCGACGGCTTATGGTCGCGCACAAGGAGTTTCTTGTTGGGACGGCAGCTATCGCCGAAGCCTACCGGAGACCTTGCATATCGGATCATCCTCAACCTGGAGGATATCGGCGATCCGGAATTACGAGATCTGGTCTCCAAACCTTCCGTCAATTTCTGGGTCGGCCCTGAGTCTCATGTTGTGGGCTACTCGCTGAGACAGGGTCGTACCTACAACCTTGTTCTCCTGCGCCCTGACGATCTACCCGAAGATGTCAGCCGAGCTGCTGCTGATGTAGATGAGATGCGCAAGCTCTTCGAGCCCTGGGATCCTATGTAAGGTTGTTGTCGCCAGACTTGGAATGCCTTTTACTCACATATGGTCACAACAGATTGAGCAAACTCCTAGCGTGTGTAAATCAGGTGGATAAGTGGCGACTGATGCATAGTAATTCTACCCCTACCACCTCACGGTAAATATCCGCTTGGGAAACGCAGCTAATGTTAACTCTGTCGCCTAGTCTCTCCGTTGGATGCATGGGTAAATAACGAGGGAACCTTTTTGATGGCGTACGTTCTCGTTCTGATACCCCAAGATTGTCGGAATATTATGAGACTGATATTGGGTCAGGGGTGATGCGTGTCATCCAATGCTTCCATATCTCGCACAAGGCGCCAACTCCTCTCTTGAAGATGGGGCCGTCCTCGGTCGGCTGCTCAAATATGTGACCAGTCATGACAAACTAGCTCCAGCACTAGAAACGTACCAACAATTGCGAAAAGCTCGAGGGGAGGCCATCGCAAAGGAAGCGTTAGGACAGGTCAGTTGAATGAATTCCTTTCTATTAAGCTTCTGTCGCATCGGGCTTTACTGATACATACTAAAGAGGGATTCATTCCATATGCCTGACGGGCCCGAACAGGAACAGCGCGATGCCGTGTTTCTAGAATATCTGAACAAAGACCCACCACCGCATTTCCCAAGCCGTTGGTAAGAACACAACAGTCTCGACAATCGGTTAACCTTGCAAAACTAACGAACTACTCGCGTTTAGGACCTGTCCTTCCGTGCAGCCGTGGCTATGGGGCTACGACGCCATTGTGGAAGCTGATAAGGCTTACGAGGCGCATCCATTCTGAATGAAGCGCTAAACCGAACGCAAGGTTTTCGTGTACTCTTATAGTAGAAAGATCTAGAGTTATATCTAGAAATCATCGAGACGATTATACATTAGAATCGCGGAGATAAATTGGCAGTGTAATCATATTCAATGATCTTCATTAGGTATGTAGTGGCACATGCAGTTTATCTCCGACGACCTTGCCTTCAAGCTAGAGATGAATGGAGGGCCAACCCGGCAGGCACTTGAAGTTCTCGGTGAGATTTAGCTCGCCAGAGCTATCCCGATACATAGGAGGTAAGGCATAGAAACGGCACAATTCATAAGCCCCTAGTCGCACCCGATCAAAAGGGACTCCTGATTTAAGGACTGATAGCCTAGGAGGTGTAATGAGGCCAGGTACCAATTTGTCGGCGTAAGTCGTAGAGATCCTTCGCAACGGGGAGGAACTATTCGCGAATCGCGAATGCTACATCGGAAAATTGGCTCGATTTGTCCCCCGTCTAGTCTAGCATCCATTTGCATTAATACGATACCGCCGTCTTGGGGGCTATAAAATCAGCCCAGAAGAGCCTCATCAAGACATGTCCGCATACAACATCAGATTACCTATAATACGTGAGATTATCGAGTGTAACCAGACAGACTGGTAAGATCGTGACTGCAGGGGCCAAGTTCAGTCTTATGCACGTTAGTCGCCGATCTCAAGGCTTCAGTATAGGTGGTCATAAGCCGAGTAAGATCTTTACACTGCAGCGACTACGACCCAAACTGATATCATCTTCTAAGCTAACGACGTATCATACATAACAATACTCCGCCCTTATGCCTCGAGAACAACGGAAAGGCCTTTCCGAGACTTGGGCCACGACTATAACCTCCCTCGCACCTTGCGAGAAGTGAGTGAATGAAGCAAGTAGATGCAAAATCACTTAATGTGATACAGAACCGTGTGCATGCAATAAGTATCTAATTGGCACACGTCTGTGAGACCACTGCCATGTAAATACCTTGAGGATATTGGCATGGGCTGAGGCCAAGTAAAGTAATTATGGCCGCTATCATCTAAACACTATGAGTGATGTTGCCACACCGAGCGCCAAATCTACCTGAATATGTACAATATTCCTTCGGGGCCACTTCTGACGCTATGCATCATAATAGGTACCAGGTAGGTAACTCAATCTACTAAGGATGAGCTACCTATTAGAAATTATTGCTAAGCCTCATCCATCCCAGAGCTAACCATCAGTGTCCCGAACGTGGCTGCGCTGAAGTGGATATTTGGAGGCAACATTGATACGAGGGCTTCCGGAGTGAAGCACTAATGCCATTATAGAATGAATTAGCTACTAACCCGT
The DNA here is from genome assembly GCA_022578955.1 of Hypoxylon sp. FL1857. NCBI lineage: Eukaryota > Fungi > Ascomycota > Sordariomycetes > Xylariales > Hypoxylaceae > Hypoxylon > Hypoxylon sp. FL1857. Next base: position 54,094 of record MU400433.1, read on the forward strand.
TAACCCATCTGGCTTGATGGAAACTTGCGGGCGAATATTCTACGGGTGTGTTGCAAGCCGCCCTTTTAGCGGAATAGGGGGGTAGGCTATTCCGCTCACACGCGACTACTCCTTAGCCGGCAGTGAGCTACAACGTATAACATTTCATTCTTTCACCAGACACATATATCTAATAATTATTAGTTACGTGTAGCCTTCGAGTCGCAGCCTTCCAACTGCAGAAATCATTCGATATCAGGTACTGGTACTCTTCGGTGCCGACATATGGATAGGGGGAGTCTGCCAAGCCCGCCCTTTCCAACACCATTTAAAAGAAGACTCCCAATCAAGGGACACCGAAGTGAAAATAATTTTTGCACGTGTAAAGGATCCAATGTGTTATAAGATAAGGTTGCACTCGATATATTTACTGACAATCTGACTCAGCAACTTCCTGATATCTAAATGTCCAACTCTAATCTATCTGAGCTGCGAAAAAAAGAAATTCGACTACGTACCTAAATCTTCATTTTGGGCTTATAGCATCATAGAATTCTTGTATATAAGCAATGACCAAAAAAGAAAGGAGCTTAAGAGGCTGTATAATTGCCTACGCAGTTACAACGCCGTTGTTGAGATATGTAAGCTGACTTGGAACTCCGAGGGTCGGAGATAGCCCTCTAGATATATCGACGGTAATAATGCAACGTCGGGATCAAATTCAAATTATTGACTGACGGACGAACTCGGAGCCGAGGATTTGCAAACCCCCTGGTACCTATCAGGGTTGTCTCCAAGTAAGACGCGCAGCGGCCCGACCCTTCGGGACCCTGTATGAACAGGGAGGGCCATAGGTTGACCAACCTAAAATAGACATAGGTCCTCTCTAAGATGCATAGTCTACTCCATATGCAGAGTAGACAAATGCTACTGCCATAATAATTTTGTTCTATGTTACGATGTCGGGCACAAAGGTCAGCAATCTTGGTGTGAAATTCTAGGCCCCAATGGAGTCTCATCTAGCATATCTCGGTCACTAAAGGCGTGCTTCTCCCAACCGCGAATGGATTCTGCCGACAGCTAAACCAGCAAAAAGGCAACGTTGTCTAAGAGATAGTTCTGGAAGAATATCTAATGCACTGATTTCTGAGGCAATCTCTATCTAAATCGGTCGACTTTTTACACTGTATACGCCTTTAAAGCATTTCGAAAACAGCGACACAATAGGCAATTATTAGAGATTATTGCGTATTCGGAAGTCTTGCCGAGAGAAGAGCAGGGACGCAGGTTTGACGATTTTGTATTGGGGAAAGGTTCAAAAATTAAGTTGCTCGAAATGTGCATCTCCTCACAATGCGAGGTACTGTCTTGAACGCACATGCCACCATATGCCCCTTTCGCCATCAGGGAGTATTTCATTTCGACTGTTGTATGCTGAAATAGAGGAAAGGAGACAGAAACATCGGGCCGCTTTCGCCCCCCGGCGTCGCCGCTCGCCGGCCCGGTTGCGAGATGCTGCTGTTCATCCAGGCCCATGCCGTCCGAGCATAACTTCGCGAGCCTGGCTTGCGGAGGCCTTGACAGCCTTTACGCACGATGTTGCCGTATGGAATCGTGAGGGTGGTGTGTGTGATGCGCCCCTGAAGATCCTCCTCGAAGTCCGAAGGGAAATGCCACTATACGACAAGGAATCGCAACTGTACCGACGACGACGACGGAGCACCGCCCAAACTGCCCAAAGATAGGCTCTGTAGCAACTCGTCAGGCTCAAAGGATGCCTGTGTGTTGTTTTTGGGTAGGCCTTGCAGAAACTCGTTACCAGCTGGAGTGTCTGGAAACGCTTCAGCGTGTCTCTAAATCGCCAAGCTTTTTACTACGGGTCAATAAAGTGTTCAACCCTCTCCAAGGTTTCGAAAGACCAAGCCCATGAATAAATCAAGACGGCCTGTTCAGGATCATCTGTGTTTATCCAAAGCCAGGACTTCTCGCAGCCTGCCACCCTTCCAAAGAGTTCTCAATGGGCATTCAGCTGGTTCGTCAGCTGCGTTGGCTAACTATGTCGTCACAGCAGGAATAATCGAGTCCAACTTGTTCGCTTGGTTTGCTTCCGAAAATACCGCCGAGAGGTAATCTTAACCCAAGCCATAGCATAGTTGCCTAGGTAGGTAGGTACCTAGTACCTACTGTAAAGGTGTTAGGTTAGGTACCTAGGTATATAACACCACCTTTATAATAGAAGTGGAGGCCGACGTAAACTGATCAAAGAAGATTTCCATAAGAAATGAGGGGATAAAGTTCTGTCTTAAAATAAATATATACCTAATAAACTAGGCTCCTTGATTGCCTGGTCTTCTATGTTTGCTTCCTGCGCCTAGAGATTGGCAGTTGTAAGGTCCCATGTGTCACACTGGGATTGGTGTCAAGTAGCTGTTGGCTGTATGCAGAGACCTGTTGATGGTTGAGGTAGTAGGAGGTCTACTAGTCAAGAGACAACTGCGCCCCGATACCGGCAACCACCACGAGATTGTTAGATATTAAGATACGTAGGTACCTTAGCTGGGCATAAGTAGGTCTTGAGATTCCCATCTGTCCAGGAAAAAGAATCAAGGACCTTAGGACCCAAGAGAATTATTAGTTGAAATTGAATCACTATTCCAAGCCCTCATACAAGCCCTTGTCCCACCATGGCCCTTCGCGAACAGCCCAAGATATCAAATTGCACTTAGACAATGATTGGGAAATTTTCGAACTTCAAATTGGGCTTCTTTCTCGACTACGTGATAAATCCCTTAACATCTTTATTTGAGCGATTCGATACCCTTACTTACCTAGGTAACCTTTGGCATCATGCTACTGTCGGTCAAGCTATCATCACTATGCAGAGTAGTGCCTTAGGTAACTGGCCCTATGCTAGGGCTCGACGTGAGACTTGACATTAAGCTACCTAGGCCTAGTCTACCTAGTAAGCAGTAGATCATCTAGACCATGAACGCATGCCCATTGTTCCACCTCTCCATGCCCCCTCCGGCACGTCCATGCCATAGCCTAGCTCCTCTAATCGCTCCTCTAGAAGCTCTAGCATTCCTTCTGCCTCCCCCTCAGGCGCGTCCTCATAGTACCACCCTTCAAGAAAGCCTTTGTGATCTCTAGAGAAATCCACACCCAAGCAGACTGGACAGGCGAGATCTACGTCACAGCCCATAAAAACGTCAAAATTATCCGCTAGTCCTCCGGTGCAACCGGGACAGAAGAATTTAGCCCCGCCACAAAACCAACAATTATCGTCGCCCATCACGGCAAAAAATTCGGGTGCATCACGAATCTCATAGAGAAAGTGATCTGTGGACGTGGTATTCAGGACGACATAGTCTGGGTCGGAGAGCCGTCGGAGCTCAGGTAGGTCGGTTTCGTGTTGGTTGGCCATAGACAACGATGTATGGCGTAAAAGTTGCTCAAATTGGTACACGCTCTGGCTGTCTTGAGAGAGGTTTTCAAGCAAATTGTATTCGGGGCAGTCAAACTCGTGTCGAAAGCAGCGAAGAAGCATGCGTTTAGGCGACGCCGCTACAAGCTCAGCCTTGACTAGGCAGAACTTATCTTTCACACCCTTTTCTTTCATCTCCTTTTCGTCTTCACGTATGTATTCGAGGATCATGGCCCATATCTCGTTCGGCAAAGTTAAGCCACCACCCTTACTCCGAATATTGTTCTTGGTGATATTACGGGTAAGGAGACGCGTAATGTAGTGGAAACAAAAGGTAGTAATGTTGAGGAAGAACAGCTTGTCCGGTGTAAGTCCATCTGAGAAATGGGCCATTTTGACCGGTTTCAATTCGGGCTTCATCTTTTCCGTCTGGTTTCGTCAATGATGATATACCGATGATATACGAAGTGAACTAGAGTAAAGTAAGGACGACGACGAGTTGTAAGAGGTAAAAGTCTGGCCTTCTGTGTAATCTGTGAATGCTGCCTGGAAGAAGCCACCCCACCTACGTCCATGCAAACGCCCTGATGAGTCAGCAGGCACCTATTTGACGTTGCACAAATTGTCTCATCCTTCTTCCGAAGTTTCACGGTGTCTTCTTGCATTCAAGATCTTGCTCGGGATTCTGTTACTCTGCGACTAGGAAATCGACTGTCCTTCAGAGCGCGTTAAGCTCGAGACACTACCGCTTAATGCATTCGTCGAGATTTTGTTTCTTCCCCTCCATCTCTTTAACGCAAGTAACATGTTCTCAAGCTGAGAATTTCAAGGCGTCACTTAATTCCATCGCCTCTTCCTCACCTGTCACTCCATCAAAGCCAGCCTCTAACTTCGAGATCTCAGGGCATTTTACTCTTCATCTCATCATCTAAACCGTAAATGCGCTTATTCTTATCATTGAGGTCAGTTTCCAACTGAGAGATACTTAACCTAGGCCCAATCTTCTCACCATCTTGTCTTTCTCGCCAAAATCTCCCTGACTAAAAACATAAAATGAAAAAATATGACGTATATATATCGTATCTTTTATCACTATGCCATAGTATCCTAATATTGTAGTATGTCCATCATCCAACTCTCTGAACAGACATTTACTTACTAATAGGGCTGTCTTCACACAACTCGACAGCGCTGGTACTACCCATTCTGGTGCGGGTAAGATCCCATGTCTAAGCAACTCCTAACCCGTCCATTATTTACCCAAACAGTGCCGCATCCGGATTCATTTCATCCATCCACCGCCTATCATCTGCGTCCTTTATTTTCTCCAGCTCTAATAGTTCGGCTCTACATCGCTGCTTGTCAAAGTGATCTGGCCATCCATAGCGGAGATACGTGTTGTAGACATCCTATTAGCATCGAAATTAGCCCTTGTAGCCTCAACACAAGATGACCGAACTTTTCAACCTACCGCTGCATGTTTCCTCGCCCTTGCCCTTGTCTTACGGTGCTCCCTATCAAGTTCACTCTCGTCGCCATGATCATTGCCACTGGTATCATCTACAGGATGCCACGGTTCCGGCAGCCCTTGCTCCACTAGCTCTTCTTCCTCAACTCTCGTCTCAGCACGGCTATAGAACCTCCCCGTCGTAGGCTGGCCGATTGGATTTGGCACTAACATCCACACCAACTTTTCATACTTCCGCGTCCAAGAGTCAAAGAATTCGGTTATGGGTGATGTGCGATGAACTTTCCACTTATCTGATTCAGGTAGAGCATCGTACTCCTCGCAAGATACTATGATGTGGGACCCAGTGTGGGTGTATTCAGTTGTGGTGCCTTTATTAGTATCGAGGATCAATGATGTCCCTTCTCGATCGACGCTATGGGTGAGGTAGACGCAGTAGGCCGGGAGGGGATAGACTTCCTGGCTGTTTTGGGTGTCGGGATAGCACACCGGAACGGTTTCCCAGTGAACAAGAAGCCGTCGGTATTGGTTCTCTGATCGGAGATATGGGAGGTGGCGAAGAAGGTCTAGGACGGTTTCATTTTTCCCTTGTATTTTGATGGAATCCCAGCCAGTTGGAGGCGGTATGATGAGTGCATTGTCATTCAGATATGGGTGGCGGATAACTTCTTGGTAGAATCTTAAAACCGCGCGGGCGGTATCATCGCGTGAGTACATCCTGGAGTCGTGATGACGAGATTCTGATATAGGTGGTTGATTAATATATTGTGGCGGAGATGGGCACAAGACTTGGTTTAAAATTGCATAATGGTAGGTACCCAGTATTCCGGGATTGCCGAGATCGGGCTCAAGTGGATACGAAGGACGGTAGTGTTGTTTCCTCAAACCGAGTGACCGTTTGATTAGAGCATCCGTATGTTTCTCTCGAAGAGCTATATCACCAAGACAAAAGGGGCTGATCACCCTTCGAGTCAGGGGCAAGAGATATTAGAAGATAACATTTTGATTGAGCTAGAAAAGTACTATAGCGATAGTCTAATAGCATTTCCCAGTCTCTCCCTGCACGCCTTTAGTCGACGGTATAAGTCACGGCCGAATTACAACGTACATTAGGTACATCAATCACTCTCTACCGGTACAAAGCCCCCGCCGCGGCCGGTCTCCTCCAGTAATTGCTCTTCCAAACTAGCCATTTCTTTCTCCATTATCTGTGTGTCGGCATCAACTTTAGCGTTATCGAAATCAATGAGAGCGACTTTGCCATTAGGACCGACGATGAAATTGTAGCGGTTGCAATCTCCATGCAAGATCCGCATATCGTGAAGTTGCCGTAGAGCCGCCTCACATATCTTCAAATCGTCCCAACAAGCAGGTCGACCTTCCACCTTCTCAAGAAGGAACCCGATAACCCTACCCGCTTCATGAATGTGGCCGAGGAATCTTGGCGCGATCCCTAAATGTTGTAGAAGCTGGTAGATTCGGGTTTCTGTCTCGATGTATTGGATCTCCCATGAGAACCGAGCAATCTTGGCAATCATGGCTTGTTGGCCCCGACTCTCTGAGTCCTGCTTCCACACGCACTCCTGAGATAACAAGCCCAATTGCTGGGTCCTCTCGAGTTCTAGAAAGTTGATCATCTCTGGGTGCCAAATTGTCTGTACACCCGGTAGCTCAGCTATTGACAGAGTCGGCTCTAGTTCCCCAGATACTGCGTTGCGAGAAATATATGCCGAGTTCCAGTCATCACTGAAGTACGGCAAGGAAGGAAGGATGTTCTGGAAATTCAGCGGCATATCCATCAATGAGTCTGCGTCAAGCGCTCCAGCTTGGATGGTAATGTACTTGACAGTCGTCCCGGCTAGGATGCGGAAGTAGCAATCGTCTCTCCCAGCCGTGGAAAATTCCATGGAAATGATGCGAGGGGATTCCATGATTGTCGTTATTCTCATTCGGAAATGGAAGAAGGGGGGTCTACTATGTCGAACCGATCGAAGATGACAAACAAAGGACTGCTTGTGAACCGGGCGTGGATAATGGATGGTATCGATCATGGATATTCGAGAGGTCTCCAAATGTATCTACTTTAATATTAGATATTGTTGTTGGTTACCTAAGGTGCTGGTGTTGGTAGAACTTGGTAGAACAAGGTTGCTGATCGACAAGGCAGGGGGGCGCCGTAGCGCGTCTCATTAACGCTTGCGCGTAGAGTGTTAGCGGCCTTGAAGCTTCCTTATTGGCCTCCTCGCCTTCCGGCCAACAATATCGGTACCAATGCTCATGGGTTCCTGACCCGACAGCTTGGTTCACTTAGGACGACTGGCGTAGAGAGCCTTGCTAAACACGAACTAGAACTTTGAAGCGCTTAGCCAGCGATAAACGGTAGCGACGCAGGCCATCGAAATCAAAGCCTACTCATCGCCACTGTGATCCGCAAGTTTAAAAGCCGCACCATCATGAGAATTATTGCCAACAGCACCTGGCCGCGGCCCTTTTCGAAGTCGAGTTGCTTGGGAAAGGGTTATCTATAAGAAGAGGCTGCTCTCTCTCGAGTATGAAAGACCTACACAGAGCCTAAGGCAACCCATTCGCAACCGACTTCAACTATAAACGAAGCATTACCTTCGAGAGCTTCATATATATCCCATCAACCCGAGGTTTGTTCAGCTGACGGATCGTCTGCATATAACGCGGCGTTATGCTAACAATATTGTTGGTAGCAATTTCATCCACTATGTGCACCTACCATATGATCAAATACACATGCGACTGTGTCAAGCAGATGGAGTTCGTACAGTGTGACACCGCAAAGGCCTCGAACCAGAACATCAAGTGCAAACCGATCAAGAAGGAAGTGAAGAAGTTTTCAACCAATTATTGCGCCGGCCACCTGGTCTATCCAAGCGCTGCAAAGAAGTACTTCTCGGATCCGGAGCCTTGAGACCTAGAAATCTACGGCATAGGTGGTATGGCTGGGCTGAGGAGCATGGAAGATATCATCATTATGAATAGATGTGGATGGTTGAATATCTATCGCGACTAGGGTAGTTTGGTTAAAACGTATGTAAGACTAGAGTGAGCATCTATCGCTATTGTTAAATAGGTATGCAAGTGTATCTTCGAGGCACCTACTGACATGTTCTAATCTGTCAAATTCCATGTTGTATCATCTAGGTAGACCATCTGAACCTAAGCTGGTAAAGTATCCGCAGCGGCGTGTGAACTCGGGCTCTTGAATAGGCCTTGCTCCCTTCTGACTTTCGGCCCATAGGTTCTGTGCTTCGACGCAATTCGTGAAATGAGTCAAGAAGCCCGTCGTAGAAAATACCCGATCGCGGTCCTCGTAACTCCCATCTGAAGTCTCAACGCGAACTTGACATCCTTTACAGCTGACACCACGTTCGATCTTAGCACTGTCTGAATCGTACCATGGGAACGCCGTAGACGCCATGAAACGTTGTGTCTCATGTTCAGTTCGTCTTGCTAAGCTCTGGATCGAGTCTTGCCGGAGGACGCCGAGTGAAATTAGAGACGAGATGGCCTCGTCTTCAGCAATCAGATCTTTTGGTCGTCTGGCGGGCTTCTCCTCCATGGAATACAACCCAGGCACAGTGCACATTTTTAAGCGTAATAGACGATGCAGCCGGCCCGCGGATATGCCTGTCAATTTGGCAAAAGCAGATATGCACGAAACGCGCATTTTCGGTGAAGTACGGATGCAGGCAAAACAGCAGCGCGTAGCGGTTAAGAGGAATAGAAACCCTCCGAAAGCGCCGCATAACGCGCAGCTCAAGGTGATGAGTGGGCGATATAGGTCCATAATGGTAAAGTTATGAGCAAGCTTGGCGCGTAGGAGGCCTCGCAGACCCTCTAGTCCATACTTTGCGACTAGTTCATATTCCCACACTGCAGTCGACAGGACGCGAGCGCGCCGGTTGACTTGGCGAAACCTGAAATAGGAGAGAATATCCAAATCACGAAGCATAATCGACATCAATTCCGTTGGGAGGCGGTCCAATATGCCCAACCCCGAAGCCGGAGAGGTCTCGAAAGCTGCTTGGAGTGACTCTTGAACGGGTTGCATTTCATGAGGGCGGGACCGGACAAGGGCAAGGTCGAAGTCCCGCCGATGATATGAACAGACACGAAGAATTTCGTGGGGATACTCGTCTACGTCTGATGCCATTTGCATATTTCCCGTCGCGCTTCGGAGCAAAAAAATAGACGCGAGCTGAGGACGCCCATGTGGGGTATGAGAGTATGAGATCACGTGTTTTTAAGCTTAAATTAGGTACCCCTACACGTACCTAGAACCTAATCTCAGATTTGGCTGCTACATGTACTACATGTATTAGGCGAGGATGAGTAACTGGACGTAAGATGGTATGTTACACAAGAGTTAGTCTTCACATGACGGAAAATTCCGTCATAGTGTCTATAAATATGTCAATGACCTTCAAATTCGAGTAGATTAACGGTAAGAGATTGGCATAGGGAAAAGCTTCATGTTCAATTAAGCTTTGTTTCAGCGATAATTATAGAAAACCAAGGAGATGTCAAAGTAACGGTAGGAATATTCAGGAGTGCTAGATAGTACATAGTAGATCTGAAGGTTCGTCTATTTACACTAGAGATGGAAGGTCGTCTGTATGCTGGTATAGCCTATACCATGGGCAGCCATGGGGTAGCTTCTACTGGACCCGCTCCGCTAACCTGTGCCGAGCCTAGTGCATACCAGGTATGAATCATAGTGTAACATTCCCAACCATTCCATCCATCACACAGAATCATTCTAATTACCTAACCAGCAACCCACCAGCAAACCCACCAGCAACTTTTCTTCATGCCACTTGCGCTGCTGAGGTAATTCGAGTTTACTCACACCGACATTAAATTCAACTAGGTTACATATATGTAGTATGTCCTTAGATTAGTAGTTAGATCCGCTAGACTCTTATATATGCAGTAGCAACAACGTAAGCATGCCGAGTTGTGCACGAGTCAACTCCGACAATATCTCGGGTCGCGAACCCCCCAGGCAAGGCGAGGACAGGGGCGATCGGCATCAGGGGCAGCCCTACCAACGACAGGGCGTCCCTTGCAATACCCAATACCCAATACCCAATACCCATGGCTGCCCCGCACAAGTCAAAGGAACATTACCGCTTCATAGAGTAAAGTCGTGGGATCCAGGAGCTTATCCTCCACTGGGACAAGGAGTTAGTGAAGCCACGAAGGCAGTTCGCATCCACACCATTGACATGTGGTAACTCGTAGGGCTCAAAATGTTTGCTTCGGAACGTCACACGATCGACCCGACCTCGTCTATTTCAGGATCTCCTCGTGTTCTCGGCATTGCGCGATCGTTTACTGCACCAATAGACTTCGCATTTGCCGCCCAGGAGGAGTAGATTGGTCTCTGATAACTTGAGCCACACACGCCCTTCAGCTGGCCGGGATTCACGTGGCGCAGCACATTAGGCCTAGGGGAATGTTACAATGCCAAGCTCAGCTTTAAATTTTGTCAGCGATCGAGGCATTGCCCGCGCTTAAGGCTCGTTTATCAGTATAAAGGACCCAGGCAACTCGATTACGTGAAGGTCGAGGAGAACCACTTATTTCTCAAACAATCTGCCATCGAAGCCATGCAGAAGCGAAGATCTCACAAGAAGTCACGCAACGGGTGCCAGAACTGCAAGAAGTGGCACACCAAATGCGACGAGTCTGGACCCCCATGCAACAACTGCACACTTCGAAAAGCCAAATGCGTCTACAACCGACCAAAAGTGGACAGCCTCAATAATAGAGGCTCTCTCACTATGCGGTCCAGGGATGCGGGCGCGGAGCTATGGCCTATTACCATCGAACGGCCACCGGGCGATGTAGGGGCGCTTTGTGGCGCCTACGGGGGACCTTCCAGGTTAATGGAGCTAGAGCTGATGCATCAGTGGTCGACAAATACATACAAGGCTTTCTGCGGCATACCAGAAGACGGCGAGTACCTGCAGGTTATACTGCCGCGGTTCGCTCTCGAGTACGACTACATGCTGAATTGCATCATGGCCATCTCGTCGCTGCAAATAGCCAAGCTCATCGGGGAGAGGAACGCCACGAAATACGTCAACGCGGGGTTGGAATACTACAACAGGGGCAGCAGCTCGTTCCGGACTCAATTGTGCACCATGAACGCAGATAACTGCCACGTCCTATACATGTTCTCCGCCATAGCGATAGCCGCTCAGTTATCGATACCTCACCATTCTGGCAGCGTCCTCGATCTTCTGGTTATAGCTCTCGACCTGGTCAATGGCAGTACCAGCATTGGGATGATGGGAATGCCGTGGCTGCTCAATAGCCCTTTTCCCCTACGCCTTTTTATATCCCGCATGGGCGCTTCCAAGGACTTGATAGACCCGGACAGCAGGTTTGCCTTAGCTAGGCTACACGCCATCAACGACCAGCGGAATAGAGCCGCATCCGAGTCGGTTAGTAGTGACGAAGAAGGAGACGGGGTTATTTTAGTGCGCGACCACGAGCTATATCACATGAGCATCGAAGGGCTGGAGATGTGCTTTGCGGAAGAAGCCAGGGGCTTATTGAGGGGATTCAGCACCGCCTTTCCCGGGCTGGCGGGCAAGCCCTTCGCTTCGCTCATCAGCAGGTCCGACCCATTCTCCTTGCTCATCGTCATGCACTGGGCTGTGCTTCTGAGCCAACTAGATAAGAATATCTGGTGGGCGCAATCCATAGCGGAGGAGCTTGCGATAGAAATCGCGGGCTTGCTAAGGACTCATCATCCTATCCTAGCTCTCGAGTGGGCAGAACCCATGTCATGGGTCTTCAATCGGCTCGGTGTATCAACACCTCAATCACGAGAATTGTCATGTAGCTCAGGCTTAGAAAGCGAGTGCTGGGAGGTGACCTAACATACGGAGATAATCTTTCCTCAGCCTATGATTTAATGATAAAGATATCCTTTCTATATTTTACAGTACAACTTGACGGGTCATCAAAGAGTGCCCGCTGCTTATTATCCAGTGCCATGAAGCCAAAAGTCCTACCCATTTGAATGACCTAGTATCTCAGGGGATGCTTACATCATCGTCACGTAGGTACCTTGGTACACTATCATATGCAAGCGGAGCACGCAATCGTCCTACGAAATAATACTATAACATAATCCCCATTTCGCCAGTAATTGAGGAATGACAAAGATATTTCGTAATCGCAGATATGTTATCAATATTGTTCGACCAGGCCTGCTCGGATGCGAGGGCCGGCATCCAGTATCAGTACCACTCTCACCCCCTGCAATCGGTCGTAGGGCGTTCAAGGCCAGAAGATATTCTCAAAGCAATCCCAGAAGACCCTGCGGTTCCCGAGCGTCTTCACTCTAGACTCTAGACTTCCTAGGCCTTTTCGGCAATTTCTTCTTATCCTCTCTTCCCCTCCCCCACCCACCTTTTGCTCTATGTTTAGTAGCTTTACTCTTATGCTACCCTTTTCCGAGTAGAGACAATTGAGACGTCTCTCGTATTTACATGGAAAGTAAAATATTTTGTGTTTCAAGCCATGAAAAGAAAATTCAGTCGTTGCTCGGCTCTAGACTCGAACTAGCCTACTTGGTGTGGTTCGTGACTAAACGGAAGCATTCTAGGCGCTTGGTCACCTCCATTCACACCAACCAACAACGCAAAAAAGGATGATTTCGTCCAGGTTCGAACTGGAGACCTTCAGTGTGTTAGACTGACGTGATAACCAACTACACCACGAAACCGAAGAGTAAGTAAGCCTCTGCCTCTCACGAGGAGGGCTTGAAGGACCCAGCGTGGATTGAACACGCGACCTCGGGATGGTTACTTAGTTGCTGCAATCCTGCGCTCTACCACTGAGCTATGAGTCCTCCGCCAGCTTGGTACATGTTAGTGCCTCCACTAATTTTGATATATGTCCCACAGGTAGCCCACACACAGGGTTAGCAGGGAAAATACGTAATAATTTTCTATAGCAGTGTATCTAGAGCTCATGTGACGAGTTATAATCTTCTTAATCTAGGGCTCAAGAGTATAAATGCTTGAGAATAGATATCCTGGCTGCTATGTTATAGAATTCAAGTATACGGAGGCGCTAACGCGCACTGTGCCTTAAGTGTATATGGGGGGGGGGCTACCCTTGATTATCACATACAGCAGTGACGGTTAAACGATCCCAAAGGTCTTTATTGTTCTCTATAAGGGTGATACGGAAGAACGTTTTGAGTGTCTCATCGAAAAGGTTCGTGGTTATTTCCAAGGAGATTCAACGCGATGACGAATTTGGATAATTAACTCTAGCAAATCTATACCTCGAAGTTTTTGAATCGATGATGAATACATGATATAGAATGCGAAACAACCTTCTCTATGAATTGAATTAATATTATAAGAAATGCTGCTCCAAGGTGATCGAAGCAGACAATCTATGTAGGTATATAGTCCACGGGGATTCGAAGCTATCATTGTATTCCTTCAAATACCTCGCCAAGCCAGTCAAAAGCAGCCTGTGCAAGCTGCGGCTCGGCTCCCAGTTGGCAATGTTGACCAGCGCCAAGTGCGGTCGTGAACTCATGAAGGTCTGCCTTGCTGCCCAACAAGTTGGCCACGATCTGTTCCTGGCCTCCAGCGATGTCATCATCCTGGCCCTTGCCGATGAAAACAGGGACAGTTACGTTCTTTAGGACATCTCCGTCGAGGTTGATCTGACCCATCCGCTTGAACCAATCGTAAGGGCTTTGGGTGTTGAAGGCCCACAACCCCTGACCGACGAACCACTTGATGAGCGTGGGAGCCTGCGGGCTTGCTCTCACCATGTTCATGTACGAGTCGAATGCCGTCTGGTTGTTACTCTGGTATATTTTCTGCAAGGCTGCAGGCAGCTGCTGCAGCGCCACTCTCTGGAGATTCTGCAACCCATCGATGGCCAAGACGGCGGCGACTCTGTGTTCGCGAGATGCGGCAAGGGGAGCCAGGATGCCGCCGAATGACATACCGCCAAGGGCAATGCGCTTCTTGTCAACTTCAGGTCTGGTCTCGAGGTAGTCGACAACTGGGGTGACAACGTCCCACCAGTTCGGGATGAAACCAAGACCCTGTTCCCGGCGCACCGTGGGCTGGCCCGGGCCTTCATACGTGACGAAGTTCCAGCCGCGGTCGAGGATTTCCTGGCCGAGTGCGTGGTATGAATCTTCTTGAGGTGCATCGTAGCCGTTTCCGAGCAAGACCGTGGGGACAGGAGTGTTACAATCAGCCTTAGGTGATTTCCAGAATATGACGGGGATGTCGAATCCAGGGCCCTTGAGGGTAACTCGCTCGCCCTTTACGTCTAACAAGGAAATTGCTTGGTCGAAGTCCTTTCTGGCTGTTTCCCATACGCTGAAGAGCCTAGGGTCTGTCTGGTTGTCGGTCAGGTAGAAGACCGACGCCCTATAATAAGACGCAGATCGGAAGTACGCTTCTCGGGCGGAGACAGGGAACTTCGTCGCGTTGATAGATGCGGCGGTGTCGTGAAGCGAGTCGGCAAGGAACTTGAACTCATTGTAAAAGCTCTCGTAGTTTCCAGCCTGGATTTTGGCGGCAGCTCGCATCACCTCGCCTGTCGCTGCACCGCGGCCGTTGGACAAAGAGAGCATCTCGTAAAGTACGAAGGAGAAGTGGTCATCTGTGCTGAGAGGATAGAAGGGGACGTCAGTGGTGCTATTGGTGCTATTGGTTTGGCCCAAAGCAATGCTGCTATGAGCCGCCAGAAGGAGTAAAGACTTAGAGAGCTGCATCCTGGGAGTATCTATAGTCTGTCAAGAATCCAGATGCTACTTCGATATTGAAAAGCTGAGATCGAGTCTGACCAAGACCAAGCACAACTATGAGCAGCTTGCGAGACATCTTTATATTCATTTTCAGCTCCGTACTATCATATCATGGGTCCTACATTCATTTTAGCTAGATATCGTTGAGTCCTATGTTAACTAACGTATAGTCTCATAGAATTAAAATTGCGCCTTGAAGGAGCTCCCCGGAGTACGTAAGGCGGTGACATAGATGGTGGACTTATTGAAGGCCATGGAAGCGGCTGCGCCGCAATGAACATTACATAATTGTCGCTGATCGTCGGTCTCGCTCTCGTTGCAGTATCCTAATGTGGTTTAGCCGGCACTGCACCCCAGCTGTCACGAATCCTTCACAGCCGCAGCCCCATATTCTAACCCGCCTGGATGCCCTACAACTTTTCCGCATAGACGCTAGAGGCCAAAAGCTTGTTCATTTCTCCACAAATTCGAAAGCGATACCGAAACCGCCTTTGCGAGGACTCAAAAAGTCCCTGTTAATGGAGAGCCTGATTGGCCTTGAGGATTTAGGGCTGAGATGGCGCAGTTCTGTCTCAACGCGTCGGATACCACGTCAATCCAGGTGTCGCCGCCGAGGTCCCTAGTTAGAATTTTTCAAATTTTAATCCCGTGATATTCCCGGGACTGATGCCCATGATATATAAAGATGAGCCATGGAACATGGTAAGAAGAACTCCGCTACAATCGCTCTCAGTCCGTCAATTATACCACCAGTCTGATCAATGCCATGGTGCGAAAGGTCATAATAATCGAAAGACCACAACCGAACCAAAGGTTTCAGGTGGTCTATAAGATTCATAGGCACAATAGATATGCGTGCGTGGTAATCTGAATCGGAGTGGAATTGTGCCAAGGGCTCATTGAGAGCCATGTTCATCGGACTGAACAGTCACCTTGCAGTGAAGAACCCGTGACTAAATTAAGCACAGATCGTGTAGGAACAGTAGGTAGGCTAGTAGGTAGAAATAGTGATATAATAAGATGGAGACTACTTACATTATGTATGTCGAAGGTATTCAAGAAGATACACGTTTCTTCAGATGACTCAATATGATATTAATAGTTGTTGTAAACGGGAAACCGGGTTCCTGGAAGACAAGCTCTCAACGACGATGGTAGAACGTGGTAGAGGAGCCTATCCCTGGTATTCAATTGCCCGCGATTGCTATTGCTATTTTTAAGTCTAACCTAGTCAGTTCCCACTATAGATCCCATTGATTAAGGACCGCACAGGTATTGGCTTCTTCCGGGGTCTCACCTCTACTTGGCTTTCAATTGAAACACACCTGCCTCGATCTCCCCAGTCATATTCTTAAATGGGTTAACTCCGTTGGTGGCGTCCTGGTCTGTCTTAGTCGGTCATCAGTATCTGCTCATTTAGGCACCCAGCTAAGGTGGCGTTAATAATGTCAAATTAACGCAACTGACGCTCTGGTTGTACTTTTCCCATCTGGTCCGGATTCGATCGCTAAGGATAAGTGGTCCGTCCTTCACCCCTTTATAATCTGTTGATGGCCGGCAAATCCATCTTCAACCGGTGTCGTGTTGTCGGGATCAAGACAATCTGGGCGGCAACTTAGAAGGCTGGGCAACGTGGGCCCCTTTCCTTATTTAGGAACCGGCCGCTTTCTAGATCTCGGATCCCCGAATCGCAGTGAGAAATTCTTATAAAGCCGACAGTTCATACAGAAAGAGTGATAGATATATTACAACATACTGACCAAGTAATAGAAGATGGCCGGCCTTCGGAACCAAAGTTCAACGATCAACGCAACCATCTGATTTTCTTTTATGAATCCCGGGCCGCTATGGGTATGGCGACCCTACAATTCCTTCGGAGGACTTATAACGCGATATTTTCCTGATTCTCAGCTTAAATACCTCGTCAATCGACAGCATCCGATGAGTGATGTTCCAATACCAACCCCAAAGCACAAGTATGGGTCGATATTCATGGGACCATCGCTAACAAAGCCTTACAAGTTTCAGTCGACATTCCTCGACAACAACCGGTACACGGCGACAACGGCACGGAACGGTGATATCATTGGAGTATCAATGATCGGTGCAGTTCGGCAGAGAATGACGTTGACCCGCGGGTCGGACCGGATCCGTGGGTTCATGTTCTTGTTACCGGCCGAACGGAGTCCCACTCGTTTCCCACTCGTTTCCCGGGGTAGTCTAGACCTTAATCTAGAAAACGGGTCTGGCCCTCATAGATTACGTTATCATCACCCCGGTTCTGCCCGACCGTGTTTTGCTACTGCAACAGAATGATTTGGGGTTCTTGGCGCTAATTCCTAGGGCACATGTAGGCACATTAGCGCTCTGTTAGCGCTTGGTGACCTCACGAATCGAATTTCACAACGTCGAGACGCTGATTGGAGATTCTGATATCAGTTACACGCTCCGATCTCTGCCACTGGACGATCGCCGTTTATATCCAAAAACAGATATAAATGCATATGATGAGCTGACTTCACGTGTTTTTCCGAAATTTCTCGAAAAATTTTCAGCATTGGGCAGCATCGATTACGTCGCACAAGCCAACTGAGGCAAGGAGACATCGTGATCCCCGCCTCCCCGCTGTGGCTTAGACGCTCTGCCGTTTACGTAACAAGGCCAATCTGGAATCTCACGGGATCTTATTATTTCTTGGTTCTCCAGACATCATCACGATGATTCTTTGCTAGAGACCCATAATACCCCAGAAAGACGGAAGATATCGGAATACTTGGCAATTCCGCTAGCCCAATGGCGGGATGAACTTCGGTAAGTCCACGGGGTGAAAGGGGCTAGATATGTACCTTGCTCTCCTGATCGATACCAGATTTCTGAACCGCATGTCGGGTGCAGATATGCGATGCAAGGGCGATTGCGCTGTGTACTTCGAGCCGCGTTCGCTCGTTTTGGTTGCATTACTCAATCTTGGCGGCTCAAAAGAGACCTTACCCAAGTACCGAATGATCTTCATGCAGGGTTGAACGGATGGGAAGAGTCGGGTCGCTATTTGTGTGTACAACATGCAGGGGCCGTTGGCTACATGTACAACCTCCCAATACTAGAAGGTTTGTTCAACAAGTTCCAGTTCATATAATGGTCGCAGCAATGGATTCCTATTACATGTTTGATAGATGCCTTTGGGAAGGTAATATTATTAGGGGGAAATTCCGGGAATTTAAGAGGGTCCCGAGTTGATATCTCGGTGTCTCGATGGGACTTCGGGTAGTTGCATTGCGATGGGCAAAGAATATATCAATAACTTCGATGTTCCCCTTCATCCTAATATACCAACATATGTGCCTACGATGTACTTGCCTAAGTACATACCTACATACGTGGACATCAAATGTAGGTACAATGTAGTTTAGTATTACATTGCACTTGGAGACCGGCTTGAAATAATTAGATCCGGGGTATTACAAGTTTTGCTTTTGTCTTGATAGATAGGTACTAGTGTTCTCTCTACATCAACTCATATCAATCCGATGGCTACACCGCCTAGAAATATTGGTCTGCCGAATGGCAATCTCGTTCTCTCGTATAAATATTCCCGAGGTTCTTGAAGGTATCGTGGCCCCCTTGCCCCGCGCTCCCTGTACCGGGTCTACCCTTTATAGTAACCCCTCTAGGTGGGGCCGATAGGAGAACGGGGAAGTACGTACCAGTTCGTGAGGTACAGGTACCCCGCTGTCGTGTGCCGTCTTCTCCAACTTCCATTCCCCCTTGTTCGTCTTTTCATGCATTTGTCTTTGCTAAGACATGTAACGACAATATGGACAAGATAATTTTCTGGAATGGTCTTTAGAATTTCAGGTAGCCGAATCAAGCAGGTAAATACAAGCATAACACCGTACTACGTTAATGTAGATCCTGATGTACATGCGACGAAAACGATGGGTAAAATCTGGACCGATAGCCTATAATCCTTGTCGGGTTCTTGATAGGTGCGGAGCGTCGCAGGGGTTGGAGAGGCTGAGGAAAAAAACGGAATGGCACGAAACTCAATTGCATATGACACCACACACCAACTTCAAGCACCTGTTAGTCAGGACTACTTGCTATCCGGCAACGATCCTTACACACACTAGCAACATCTTTGACGATTACGCTACGCCTCGCCACAATACCTTGCTAGCGTACCGAGACAAGAGACAAAGGAAGAGCTCGGTTCAGCTCGCCTTTCCCGATGATGCAGGGAGGAGTGTTCCGGTTTGAATTCGTGCCTCAGTGCCTAATCAATGACAACCAATGTTCCTGGCCAGTGGAATGGCTCGCTCAAACTTCGCCATCTCCACTACTTTCATATCTCCTATATATTCTCGGGTTCGGTCCATGACTAGCAGACCGAAAAGTTACCTTGAGTTAACTTGCATTGCCGGCGTCTCGTCTGCTACCCCATTTAATCAAACTAGATATCCATATTCCCCGTTTGTCTTCGGCTCGAGCCATCCTTCTAGCCGTTATAATCATATTGACTTTCGAAGCTCGTCAACTTTAAGAACCATGGCCGACCCAGTTGTCAGAACCGCTTCTCCCTACACTGATCCCACAGTGAAAGGCCCGAAGTCTCAGCAGCTTGCCAACGGTCATTCTCACTCTCTTCTCCAACAACACAAGAGTGAGTGACCCTGAGAGAGTAGCTATGTTGGAGTTTTCAACATCAGGACGCTAACAACAATGGCGTCAGTGATTCCGAACAACAAAGTCAACAAGACCGCTCTTCACCCTGGTGGTGTCGAGTAAGTAGCTCATCCCTTGGACAATGACCATGGCATCCCTCCTAACATGAGCCATTTGCAGACCCCACCATGAAAGGGAACACACAGAGCTAGGTACGAAACGAGATCAATTCGAGTCCTCGACGTTGGGCTTTTTGCCATTGTCCTCGCGGATTACTAACTTCCAATGTAGAAGAAGAGCTACATGAGAAGGCACACATCGACTATGACAGAGTCGCCATTGTACGTGACTATTATACCAAACACATTGTTGGTGTTTCAATTAACCAAGTCTATAGATCCCGAACCCATCAGTTGCCGCCCTATACGAAGATGCTCTTGTAAGACGACCTCTCAAACGGGTCACGCGACCAACGTCCGACATGTGCTAACCGACTATGAAGGTCTACGAGATGGGCTCAGCTATTGCGTCGAGCGGCGCATTGACAGCATACTCGGGAGCGAAGACTGGTCGATCTCCTTCAGATAAGAGAATCGTCAAGGAGCCGTCATCAGAGCAAGATATCTGGTGGGGACCCGTTAACAAGCCAATGGCCCCTGAGGTAAGAGAATCATCGTTGTCCTTCTTTTT
Source organism: Hypoxylon sp. FL1857 (assembly GCA_022578955.1). Taxonomy (NCBI): domain Eukaryota; kingdom Fungi; phylum Ascomycota; class Sordariomycetes; order Xylariales; family Hypoxylaceae; genus Hypoxylon; species Hypoxylon sp. FL1857. The sequence goes on from MU400433.1 coordinate 74,155, forward strand.
ACTTTCCGTTCCCATGAACTAGCTCCTATTCTTCATGTCACTTGCTTCTGAATCCACATTTTCCGTATTCGAGAAGTAAACTTTGCGACATTGAAATCGTCATTCTCGGCGGCCAGTCAAAATCTCTGCTTCCCTATGACGAGCTCTTTACGTCACCCCAACTCTCCAACCTACCTTCGAGAAGCATTACCTTCAATCTCGTTGGCCGTTACCCCAATTGCCTAGGTTCAGCCCTGAACCACGCATGTTTTGGGAAGTCATATGGTGTCTGGCCTAGACTCGATGCCAGAAATGACCCCTGTCATTGGCGTCATCCGAGGCGCATCATCCCAGCCAGTTTCGGTCCAGATCCGGCAATAGAATGCACCCCGCCTTCCACACGACCGGGCTGTTTTCAGCCCCACCTGAACATTCACGTGTTGCATTTGGCTTCATCTCGATTCCGGATGAGAATTACGATAGCTAACATGATGATTTTGTCTAGGTCTGGAAAATCAACCGCGAACGTGCAGTTGACTACCTGAACACTCGAACGAGGATTTACGTTGTCGACGGCTACGCAGGCTGGGACGAGAAGTACCGAATCCGAGTTCGAGTCATCTGTGCTCGTGCCTACCATGCCTTGTTCATGCGAAACATGCTCATCCGCCCTCCGCGGGAAGAGCTAGAGCACTTCCATCCCGACTACACGATCTACAATGCCGGTAGCTTCCCGGCCAACCGATACACCGAAGGAATGACCTCGGGAACCTCAGTCGCTATCAACTTTGCTGAGAAGGAGATGGTCATTCTTGGTACTGAGTACGCCGGCGAGATGAAGAAGGGTGTCTTCACCGTGCTATTCTACGAAATGCCTATTAAGCACAACGTACTTACTCTTCACTCGTCCGCAAACGAAGGCAAGAATGGAGATGTGACGCTTTTCTTCGGCCTATCGGGTACCGGCAAGACAACCCTGTCTGCCGATCCTAACCGAGCCCTGATTGGTGACGATGAGCACTGCTGGAGTGAGCGGGGCGTCTTCAACATTGAGGGCGGTTGCTATGCCAAGTGCATTGGCCTCTCAGCTGAGAAGGAGCCAGACATTTTCAACGCTATCCGTTTCGGTTCCGTCCTTGAGAACGTCGTTTTCGACCCGGTAACCAGAGAAGTCGACTACGACGATGCCACCCTGACTGAGAACACTCGATGCGCATACCCCATCGAGTACATCGCCAATGCAAAGATCCCCTGCATGTCGGAAAACCATCCCAGCAACATCATTCTGCTGACTTGCGATGCTCGTGGTGTATTGCCGCCGATATCGAAACTCAACAGTGCACAGACCATGTTCCACTTCATTTCGGGTTACACCTCCAAGATGGCTGGTACCGAGGACGGTGTCACCGAGCCTCAAGCCACATTTTCATCTTGCTTCGCCCAGCCCTTCCTAGCCCTCCACCCCATGAGATACGCTAAGATGCTGGCGGACAAGATAGAAAAGCACTCTGCCAACGCCTGGCTCCTGAACACCGGCTGGGTTGGTGCTGGCTACGTCCACGGCGGCAAGCGCTGCCCTCTCAAGTACACTCGTGCTATCCTTGATGCGATCCACTCTGGTGACCTCGCCAAGGCCAACTACGAGACCTACGACGTCTTCAACCTCCAGGTGCCCACATCGTGCCCTGGTGTCCCCTCGGAACTGCTCAACCCCAAGACCGCTTGGACCGCGGGAGCAGACAGCTTCAACCAAGAGGTGAAGAAGCTAGGAGCATTGTTCATTGAAAACTTCAAGAAGTACGAATCAGAAGCCACCGACGATGTAAAGGCGGCCGGTCCGGTTGTTTAAAAAGCAAGACGCTTCACAGCGGCATCATCTTTTTCCTGGTTTTTTTATTTCTTGTCCTCTCTAGATGTTAGGAGTTGAGCATTTTGGCATGTTTTTTTTTTAACACAAGGGAACAACAAACGCATTGTGGAATGATTAGGTCCCACGATCGATCCACACGATATACTACTGGATGAGAAGACTGAGTGCAGCTCGAGAGGTGATGAGGAGCTGATGAACAAATTGAATGTGAGGATACCGAGCAGTTGCACACAATGATTCAATTGATTTGTGTTGCATTGTCCGTTGATGGATCGAATCGGACATAGATTAAGCAGTTTTTCTTCTAGTGAATATAGAAGAGTGTCAGTAATTGAACCGTGCTCTTTTGATAGTCGAATTCGTGCTGGTAGCCGATAAGTGCATCCCCGCAACTGGTCAATGCTTCTCCGTGATTTTTATATACATACCATAACCGATAAGTGCATGTCTCCGAAGAATTAGAGTATAGTAGGTGGTGGTGAATAAGCTACACCTCGTTGCATTAATATTAAATCTTGATTGTTATGGGTTATAACGGCCGAATGTTTCTTCATGTGTAGATAGTAGTATACTTTAAGAAATGTGGTGGACTGAACTTCCCTTTTTCATGATTACTGCCTAGATTATTGCCTAATCCGTTTACTATAATCTTGACAAAAAACGGTAATTAGGAGCCAGGGTATCGATACGCGAAAACTATACGGACCCGTACAGTTTTAGCAGGGACCATCAAACCGTATAGACTAGCGTAATCTATCAATTGAAGGTGGGATACCTAGGTGACATTCTTAAATCCATCCCACCAACATCTCTACATTTTATTAGAGGCGCGACGCGATCAGGACTTCCGGCCTGGAAGACGAATACACCTCTAATGTTACTAGTCCGACGATGACAAATCCGCCAAGATGGACGGGGATTGGGACGAGGTAAGTTGTTACTGTCCATAACTTCAATTGCAAGCAATCACAGGGCCTGTGATGGGATCTAGAGAAGTTGCTGTCGCAATAGGCGTTCAGTAGGAACACAAGGCTGACTCGATCCTCGGACAATAGGTTGCGCGCATACCTTTCCCACCACCCGGTCTCCGGGCCATGCCGACGCCTGTCACAGTCCTAGCATTCGATACGAGTCAAGAACTCCTGTGGACCGGCAATGAATATGTACGAATGCCGGCTCTCGACCACCACGTCTCTGTAACGTCCAGCTGACAGCTAGGTTAGGGCCGGGTATCCTCCTTCTACGGCACGAAACTACAGCCGTATACATCCTTCAAGGCCCATACCTCCCAAGATGGGCCTGTCCGACAGATATTATTTAACGACAAGGGAGTAATAGCCCTCGGCTCCCGGGGCGTACATATGGCATTGAGAAGAGGACCGCCTCTGTGGTCACTAAGGTGGGGTTCTCTCTTGAGTAGGAGGAAGAATTTCGTTAATTGGTAATACAGGCACGAGGAAATGCAGGAGCTACGGTGTATGAGTTTCACGTCTAAGGGCACCGCTGAAATACTAGTTGCGGGCGAACAAGATAAGATGTTTGTCATCGATACGAACAAGGGTGAGATCTCGAAGCAGGTACGCTCAGCTTGCCCACCACAAGCCGAGACTATGACAATTAATGGCCACGTATTAGATTCCTACGGAACACAAGTACACAATCATGAGGAGGAGCCGGTATATATGCGCCGCGACTCCTTCTGGCGCCGTCCATATCATCGACTCCATCAGCTTCCAGGTTCTGAAGATATGGAATGCCCATACAGCTGCGATCAACGACATGGATGCACAGCATGACTTCATAGTCACCTGCGGATACTCCATTAGGCACGGCGGTAATTACATGCCTGATCCATTCGTCAATGTTTTCGATCTCAAGAACATGGTCTCAATGTCTCCTATTCCATTCCCGGCCGGCGCTGCTTATGTGCGGATGCATCCCCGAATGTCAACCACTAGTATTGTTATGTCGCAGATCGGACAGATGCACGTGGTCGACCTTATGAACCCAAACACTAGTAATGTGCGCCAAGCGAATAGCCTATCTTACTTTTCAATGATAGAGATTGCCTCATCTGGCGAGGCCGTTGCCCTTGCGGATGGCGACTGTTTTATCCACCTTTGGGGCTCGCCCAGCAAGATTCACTTCGCCGAATTCCCTACGCCCATAGAAACAGCTGATTCCGGACCTCCAACTGGACCTAGGATCGATTTCGATTCTCTTGATACGTGAGTGTTGACGGATGAAGTTGCAGTGACACTTGCTGATAGGATGCTAGGCCATTGAGCAGCATCGGTATGCCCTACTATCGGGACGTATTGTTGTCGGCGTGGCCAAGCAACATGGTGACAGAGGTCGGTGCGCCTCCCGTCAAAATCGACCCTCAGTTCCTAGCAACCCTCTTAGAGAAGGACTGGGGTTACTATGGTAAGAATACTCGACCATTACGGAGAAACCAGGTCGAGGATACACGGAGCGCCGAGAATCTCCAAAGTTCTTTAAAGCCACCAAAGTTCCTGAGTGAGAAGGCGAGAGAAGCAGCAAAGTCTCCAGCGGGCACACCGGCACCCGAAGAGGTCGTCCCCGAATTTCCACTAGTTGTACAAGACACTAGCCTTGAAAGTCTCAAGATCGAGGTCCCCGAATCATACCAAAATATCGAAATTAAGTATAGTAAATTTGGAATCGACGATTTCGACTTCGGGTGAGTCCTTTTGGTTCTTTGCTTTAGAACATACTAATCGAAAATGCAGCTATTTCAACAAAACTCAATACTCGGGGTTACAGAATCATATTGTTAACGCCTATGCAAACCCTCTGTTGCAAGTAATGCATTATACCCCTTTAATTCGGAACATCGCCCTTCAGCATGCAGCTACAGCTTGCGTTGATGAGCTATGTCTTCTTTGCGAACTAGGATTTCTCTTCGACATGCTCTATAAAGCAGAAGGAGAGGCATGCCAAGCATCCAACTTCACCAAGACTCTAAGCTACCATCCCGAAGGTAAGTTGCTTCTTAATGCTTCCCCCAAGCACTGGCTAACGAATATTCACTAGCGGGCAAGCTCGGCCTGCTCGAGGAAGAACCTCATGCATCTCGGACAGTCATGTTGCAACAGTTGACTAGGTTTCTTCTCAGACAGACGACCCAAAACTACAGCATGATAGCTCAAAATCCCGAAGCTCACACTTCGGAGGCGCCTCGGCCTGGGGCATTCGAAGAGGTAAATCCATTTGCGCCATCTCCGTACATCGGAATGCAGCTGGCTAACACTAAAACTCTCAGCTTTTCCAGACGTCTGCGACTAGCTCCATTCGCTGTATGAATTGTCGCAGCGAGACTACCAAGGCCGACCATACCATGGTAAATGAATTAATGTACCCTCAAAACGTAAGTGAAGCCCGCATCTAGTAGTTGAGAGCGATAGAAGCTCACTAGATTAGAAACCCGGTCATAGAAACTCTAGGATACGAGGAACGACGTTTTCACAAGTGTTGAAAATGAGCGTTGAGAGAGAAACCACTAATAAGGGGTGGTGTAACAACTGCCACAGGTACCAGACGTTAGCTACTCGAAAGACAATACATAGGATTCCGAGTGTATTGATGCTTACGACCGCTATTAACAATAACGAGCATCGACGTCTTTGGGCTACTCCGGGATGGTTGCCTGAAGAAATTGGCGTCATAGTAGACAATGGCCAGTTCTTCTGCTTCGAAGGAGAAGACCTAAAGCTGCATCTGCAACGAGGTATTCATAACATCACCGTGTATTCTTTAACGGGTCTAGCCGTCAACATTGAAGGTGGTCAACAGCAGAGATCCCACCTTGTGGCCATGGCAAACAGTAAGATTCTTCAATCCCCGTGGAGTTAAGAGTGGTAGGGAAGCTAATGCATAGGTGTGTAGTTGCACATTCCGCGCCGACAGCTCCTGGCCAGAGTCAATGGTATTTATTTAACGATTTCTACGTCAAGCCGATTCCCCCTCAGGTAGCGTTGACGTTCAATACGTCGTGGAAGAATCCTTCTGTCATCACTTATCAAATCAAGACCGCAAACAACAAGCTCGACTCTAGTTGGAAGCAGAATCTTGATTCAAGGTTACTCTATCTGGATCTTCAGTGAGTTTATATACTTGGTGAATCGCTATCACTCTGCTAAGAATTTAGCAGACCCAATCGAGCGGACAAGACATATCGGACATTAGACGAAAAGACCGAGCCTGCTGGACCTGATACAGTCGTTGCCATAGATACAGAATTCGTCAAGATATCGCAACCAGAAGTAGAAATGCATTCAGACGGCGACTCCAGAATTATTCGACCGGTGGTGCACGCTTTAGCCAGGACCTCTATCGTCCGTGGTAGCGGCATGGACGAAGGACTTCCGTTTATAGATGACTACATCACTATCAAAGAAAAGGTCGTCGACTACCTAACGTCCTATTCCGGAATCACTCCCGAGGATCTCGACGAAAAGACGGCGCAGCAAAGGGGCCACAACCTCGTCCCGCTGAAGATTGCGTACAAGAAGATCTGGATCCTCCTAAATCTCGGCTGCAAGTTCCTAGGTCACGGCCTAAAGCAGGACTTCCGTGTAATAAACATACACGTACCCAAGGCGCAAGTGATCGACACTAGCGACCTCTTTTTCATTAAGGAGCGCCTCCGAAAGCTGAGTCTACAGTTCCTCGCGCACACTCTGCTCAAGGAAGACATCCAGCAGAGCACGCACGACTCCATCGAGGACGCTAGGACCGCCCTGAAGCTGTACCGCAAGTATCAAGAGTTCAACGAGGCCGGCGTCCTCGATACCATGCTCCAGGAGATATATGCCAAGGGTGCCGCCTCCAACTTCAAGCCCCCGGCCAAGGTGGGCCCTGGCGGTGCTGTTCCTAGGACGGATACCCCGCCCGTTGACGGAGGAGCAGTACCCGGAACGGCACTCGCACCTACCACACCGGTTAAGAGGCCTGGCGGCTTAGGACCTGGAACGCCTTCTACGCCCGGGACTGTACGTCGCGCTTAGGATGAAGGACGAGATGAGTTGACCTTGAATAGTCCTGAAAATTCGTGACTGAGGAGCGTTTGTTGAGGTACTTGGCATGCGAAGCTTTGAAAAGGGGGCCCATAGAGAGGACCGGACTTTGGAAAGGAGGATGTCCGCACATTATCCTTATGGCATATATCTTTTGAATGACGGGCCCATGAGCAAGCAGCATTATTGATCCTCTTTGCGTGGCCTATGAGACTGAGGTGAGACGGTGGTAGGAAAAGGGGAAAGGAAAGAGGAAGAGGGGAGCAGGGAGAACATATGAGTATCGACTAGCATCTTTCCCCGGATAGCTACGTAGAGAGACGGCGAAAATGATGAGAGAACTGAGGTGCGTATATTAATATCCAGTGGGAGTGACTTGCCTTGTGCTTTTGTGATATCCTGTTGCTGCTATGCTTGGAGTTAATACGTCTCGTATTACTAACGACCTTAGCCACTGATGAGTTAATGAAACTCTGAAAGTCGACTAACAAGCTAATCGATTAGTAGCCTACCTGCTTCATTCTGAGATAGTAGAGTGCTCCATTCATTGGCATATAGAGGTCTACAGTAACAATTGTTACAGGCTAACCAAATAATGATCCGCCTTCGTCAATCCAAGTTGCTGGGATGAGACGAAATGAAATATTAGACGCTAACAGACCTACAAGGACGTGGTACGGCCATATCACAAAATTATAACCCTTTCGATTCAAGTCGAGGAGGTAGCTCTCATTTGTACAAGTCCATTTTTAGTATATCGTACATAGACCCTTTAGGTACAGCTTGATACGTAGTTGGCAGCTCAACTGAGCCTGGCCCTAGGAGAGAATGGTACCTCCTAGGCGTCACCAACAAGCCAACGATCCACCCCCTCCCATGCTTCTGATCCATAGCCATCCCCTTATGCCACCAACTCCATCTAGCCTCAAGATCCATAGATCCCATCGATCTACCACTTTACCTCCTCTTCCCCACAACAGCATAATGCGTCAAATTCGCTCTAGCCGCGGTGCCCAGCTTGTGGACCTGGTTCCTGCGATCCCAGACGGCGGACCGGCCCTCGACGACGGCGACGATCTCCTGCGCGAACCGCGTCGCGAACTGCGCGCGCCCCGACCCCGTCGACCGCTTCCGCTCCACCACGTCCAGGATCCACATCATCGCCTGCCGCCGCCGCGCACGCACCGGCAGCGGCTCCGGCAGCTCCAGCGCTTGGCCACCACCTGCCGCGCCCTTGAGCGCCCGGATGCGCACCAGCGGCGCGACGGAGTCGATCGCGAGGGTGAGGTAGAGGAGTGGGTTGAGCGGGAGTTGAGAGGGAGGGGGGGAGCCGGGGAGGAGGGGGCGCAGGGGCGAGACTTTGGGCGCGGGCGTGGTGCGCAGGTAGTTGAGGATTAGACTCATGTGCTGTGGTGGTGGTGTTAGCTTGTTGTTTTATACGCAGGGAGGTAGGTTTGCTGGTTTTTGTTGTCTCTCTTTGCGTAGAACTGTGTGGTAGGTATTAGGGGGAGGGGGAGGGGAAGGGAGCGTACTCTCTGGGCTTGGCTCAGCTTGCCGTCCCGCATCAATAGTTTCGTGACCTGGTCGACAACGGGGTGGTACCGGTGCTGCAGCTGCTCGTTCTTGCCGGGGCGCGCGGGCATGCCGAAGAGAAGGCCTTCTTCCCCCTCGCCGTAGATATCCTGGCCCGCGGCGGCTTTCTCGAGCGCAGCAATGGCCTCGGCGTTGAGGAAGTTGGGTGCGAAGACCTCGACTGGCTTGGGCACATATTCTGGCGGCGATGAGGAGGGTGGCGGCGGCGGTGGTTCGGAAGACTGCTCCGGCGGTTGTCTCGAGTATATGTCATCTGCGAGCCCTCTCCTAGTTATTAAGAATGGCGCATTTTGGACTGGTCGTTGCTCTAGACGGGCGGCCCGTAGTGCGGGTGTAGCTGGCTGCCGCGTTCGTATACTGAGATTTCGGACGACGGCTGTGGCCCCCCATGGGGTCAATTTGCAGGACATGATGCCAATTGTAGTTGTATATGTCCGCGGATCGACTTCGAGGTCGGTGTCGGTGTCAATGCCCCCGTCCTCGTCAGCCCCCGATGCGATATTCGTCGAATTGATGGTGATGCGGCAGCAAAAAATGTTATCTGATAGTGAGGTTCGGCAGCGTCCAGTCCCGCAGTTAATCCGAAGCTTGGGCCACCCAGACAGCTCGCTACCAAAAGACTAGTAGCAGATAGCGGGGCTGCGGGGAACTGGGAGCAACAAGTATTACATAATTGGAATCCTCGAAGCCACACAGCAGCCAAGCCACAATCTTCATCGTTTTTCCAGTTTCAGGGGTTCGTCCCGTTAGCCCCTTACCATATCGAATGTGTCCATGGCTCGTTTTCTATTTTTCTCGTAATCTCCATTTTCCTATATTGCTTTTTTTTTCTTTTTCTTCCGCGATCTTTTACATAATAGCGCATTTTGCATCTTCCACGGTCCCAGAAAATCTAGAACAATTCTACCGCGAATTACTAACAACCCTTGACCTTGAAACCCTGAACCTTCCGCTTCCTACCGTGTCACCCACTCCAGATCCGGCCGCCCCATGCTCTCTCCCCCACGCGGATGATGAGCGGATTGTAACAGGGCTATGTATGTACATACCTACATGGATATGTGTATATTAATAGTCGACCCCACTGTGTCCACCTAGATTCATACCTACCTAGGCTATGTAGGATGTATGTATGTTCAGTAGGGGTATGTATGTGGGATAGTAAGGTAGTAGTAGTATGGGCATAGTGTACGACGGCGGACCTGAGAAGGAAATCGAAATTCCCATGCAGAATCCGGGCCGGGCCTTAGGTAATAGATAATCTGGCTCAAAGGTTTTGATCGCCTTTTAGTGCCTGATACGAATTTGTTTTTTGGGACGGGAAGGAGTCGGTCTGGTTGCCCGAGCACGTTCTCTTCAAAGTCCAATACGCCCCCAGTTGGGACATAATACAGTACTTGCCTACATCCTAAAGTATGAGGATGTACCTAAGGTATGAGACATGGCTGTCTTAAAACCTTCACCACCAAATTCTGCGCTGTGCCGCCTCGGCGCGTCTCTGAGCTCACTGCTGTCTCAGTCTCGCGCATCCTTCGGATACGACCTCGCTGAGCGCGGGTCGTCGTCGTCGGCGGCAGCGCTAGCCCAGCTAGTCATGCGACCGTAGGGTCACATACATACATACATAGTGTAGTGTCGATGACAGCTGCCGCCTATGTATGTAGGTAAGTATGTATGTAAAGAGCCGTGTAACAGTGTCGTAGTGCCGTCGTGTAATAGCGTAGACTGCCTACCTAGGTAGCTCACCGGTCGGTAGGGATTTCCCACGAGGCTAACAATCTACAACAATAAGCTTACTTGAGAGAAGAAGCAGCAGCAGCCATCGGTTGGGCTTAGGGCCAGATCTGCGATGGCGTAATATCGTAATATAGATAGATGCACACCTGACCTAGCTTGAAACCGGGAGGTCGTAGTCCCCCAGTTGTTCAACTTATGTACTGCGTATAAGCTGACGGTGGACATCTGCAGTCGAAACCTATCGAAGCGTTGCGCGTATATGGATGTGCTTACAGCTACACCCCCATGCGCAAATCCTTCTGGGCATCCGGCACCGGCACGCCGCGGTACTCGATGAAGATATGCTTAGCGCGTCGTCTTAGTAGGTGGTAGGGTTAGGTAGGTAGTAATAGGGTAGTTTAGGGTAGTATACCTACTACTGCGCAGTAGAGTCGTATGGGCTAGTATAGGGTAGCATAGGGCATGTAGGGCAGGTAGGAGAGACACTACTACTATGCACTGCGTAGGGGTAGCTTACGCCCCGTAACGCCCCGTCACGCCGTCCCTGGCTGGCGTTGCATTGCGTGTTTTCGTCTTCCCTTTATCAGACGGAATTTCAGGAGTGCATGCAGGACGCATGGCATGCTACAGTAAGCAGGAACATCAGCACACGCAATTCCTCATACAAGCTGTTTCGAGAAGAGTGCGGGCATCACGTCATTTGGTGAATGTGGCATTTCGGATATTTATCTTTTCTCAGTTCCATTGAAAATCAAACTGCGGAAGACGGCGACGACGAACGACGACGACAACCGCGGCACCTATCATCCCATCATCATCATCAAACTTGCATAGTTAGTAGATCGGCATCATTCATTACTCCTCAACAAATATGATTTCGCGTTTCTGCATTTTCCCCCCTCCGGTATCCTCCTGACGAAGCCGTTGCTTTTTCGTCCTCTTTTTCTTCTTCCCTCCTCGAAAACCAAAGAAAAATCTCTTCTGCGCGCACATGTCTTAGTCGCTGGCCCCCTGATCTTAATGAGCTCAACAAAATCCCATCCGCAATTAGGAGGCAGAGGTCCACGAATTTGATAGGAAATCGATCAAGCCATGTGTCCATGGAAAACTTGTCTCGCAGAGTCGAGATTTGCTTTTTCGTTCTTTTTTTCTGTTACTCTCGTTCCCGTCCGTCTCGGTCGTTGTCTTAAAGAAGAAGAAACCCAATTTAGAAGAAAAAAAAATTGAAAAAGCACGAAAAGAAGTAGGAAAGAAGAAAACAACAAAAAAAGGAGAAAATACAACACTGTCACTTCTCAGGACCCGTTTCTGAGAAAACGACCAAAAAAGGAATTTGGCGAAGCAATAAAGTCCTGCGCCTGGTCCCGAATAACCCCTGCTTTTTGTATTCCATTCCCGGTGATGATCCCCCCCGTCGTAGTGATAAACATGTCTTTCGCTGCCCGAAAAATGCGCGTGGTGGACCGGAAAATTTCAATCCCCCAAATTCTGTATCCATTGGAAAAACCAATCAATGAAACAGGAACGTGCGCCGTATCCATAAGATGCTGATGTAATTGCTCTCCCTTTCTCTCTGTCTCTCTCTTTCTCTGTATCTTTTTTTTATTCTTCGTCTCCTTGCCGTGGGGCTACCAGATCCTTTCCCAAACTCCGATTTGCTAGTATCGTACAGAACAGGAAGTTCAAGTGCAAAGCGAGGAGACAAACATAATCGCAAAAGACCGTCGTCGGGTAAAATAGGGGGTATTGAAGTGAATCAATCGCGCAAATGGGGAAGGAGATTGGAGAGGAGTGACGCATGTCGGCTCGACAATCCCTAAGTCAAATATCGAGAAAAAAAGCAGTACGCGGTTTATTGTTCGTCCGCGCAACCCAATCCTTTTCTTTTACCAGTTCGTGGTCAGATTCGCTTGGGTCGACAGCCAGTTGAGAGCCGCTTCTGCGGCATCTTCCCTAGCATTGGTGATGTTTCTTCCGTCGTACCAATAGCGCGCCTCGATTCGCTTGCCGTATACGGTAACTATACTAGACCACGCGGTGCGACCACCTGAGCAATGAGTGTGAGCTGGTTGGTGGCCAGCTAATTGGGACTAATGAAGAAAAAAACAAGAATCTCACCTCGTCGGTCAGAGACGATCTGAAAGTGAGGAGCCTGGATCTGGTATTCACGGCACACCTCTAGCCAAGCAGGTTAGCTGTCATGCTCCTACGAGCTCATCGTGTGAAGGTTTGTTATCCCACCTGCCAGCCGGTCTTGCCACGGCGTACTCGAAGTCTGCTGTTGTTGTGAGGACGGCATGATGATTGGATAGTCTCGTGTAAGGCAACGAAACAAGTTGATACTTCGACCCGATGAGGATATGTCTTCTAGCGACGAAGGGGATATGGTAACCAAAATTGTGGGTTGTATGACGATGATGAAGAGACTGGACCAGCGCGCAAAGGTCAGGTGGGTGGTCGGGCTATGTAAATACCTTATATATTCGAAGTAGAATCGCGGTCCTCGTGTTTCCCGATTAGGTAGGGAGAGACACGGCCAGCAGCATAGACGACAGATATCTACGTACGCGCATAGGCACGAAGAGAATGGCAAGTGAAATCAGAACCGCGACTTGTAATGAGGCGACGGGTGATGTGGCAGGAAAGGATTAGTTAGCGGCTCTCTAGCTGTTTGCGCAACGGTGCAGTACGGCTGTGAAGGGAAATTATTCGGCAGAAGAGGCGGCATCATGCATCGTGTCTGTGTAGGTACGTACGTGGTGTGTGGACGGCAGGCCTATGTATGAGGTAGTTCTAACCTAGAGAGGCGCAAAAGTGGTGGAAGAGAAGGATGAAGTAGGAAGTAAACGACAATTTTCTTTACCGTTATAAGCTACAAGTGAGCATACAGATTCCTTCTTGATCGGAACCAACTGCTTACTAGGGCCCAATGGGTCTGCGTAGGAAACATAACAAGCAAACACGTCGAGGTAGATTAAAGGATTGCTTTTTCTCCCTCTCTCTTATTTTTCTTACCCCCCCTTTCCGTCTAGACTATCATCGCCTTCATCTCCATGACTCATGGGGGTGACGAGAAGCTCTGGGGTAGGTAAGATGATACAGCCGGCTACTGTGCTGGTGCTGGTTCGGGTAACACCAGTACTATACCCAGGTGAGAGTGTCAGGGCCGCAGGGCCGTGAAATGAAAAGAAAATCAGTGGACAATATGATAAATATTGCTGACCCACCCGGTGGCGAGCAGCTCAGGAAACGTCAGGTATTGCAAAACCATTGATAAAAAATTACGGGTGTATGTGCATACAATACATGTAAAATCGATGCGGGCTGATGATAACCTGCATGCTCCATACACAAGAAAAGCAGTTTTGAAACGATGCGGATGGAAAAAGAAAAGAAAAGAATACCGTACCATTGCGAGCTCAAATCGGGGGCGGGGCGTACGTGGGTACGACCTGTATCAGCTTCCTGCGAGTTTCTCGCGAGCATGCGAGCAATAAACGCATAGGGAAGGGCTGATGTGTTGCTGTCAAACTTGACGTAGCAACCAATGTCATGCCATGCTTCCCCCAGTTCGGAGATATTTTGATAAATGAGTCGCACTGCGCTACCGTAGGTAATCGATATGTGCGCACTCTGTATGCGTCTTATTACGCGGCTGTATGACAACAGAGCACTGGTGGCTGACTAGCTCTTGACAATCTGTTTTGACCCGAGACCGAGACCTAGGACAATGTAGCTACCTAGGTACTCATGTCCAATTAGGGGTCTGTTATGAATAGCAGGCTCGGGACAAACGAGAGGTTGCCTATTCGAAAGGCCTGGTGTGGAAGGCTCTGGTTTACTGCGTGACAATTCAGACCCAACAACGTGGTTGAGCCGCGCCACGACGGACAGCTGCCGCCGTTGTGGCATTCTGGCGGTTGTGATCAATAAAAAAATCCCCGAGTCTCGAGGCGCCCTTGTACTATTGGAGCACAGCCCGACTCAATGTCCAATTCCGTCCATATGTATTCAAGGCCGACTGCATCGTGCAGGTCCTGTTTGCAGGGGAGAAAGAGGTGTGCCCTTAATACCTACTAGGCATGTTGTTTTCTGCCTGATTCAATGCATTGATTTTCTGACGCAACAATTACAACCGTAAACGCCTCTTTCTTGCTTGCTGTCTTGTTGATGTTTGCTTTTCTACTCCAACAGGGGAGCTGTCAGGGGCCTTGCCACAAATTTCGACCCAATTGATCGGGACTCGCTACCGTGATTGGACGGGTTAAATACAAGCATGTAGGATGATCGAGGAACGGCCGGTGGCATAACGGCAACGGCGATATACACGGATTCTCGTTTGAGAAGTCTAGTTTGGTAAAGAAAATTAGGCTGGGCCACTCGGTGGCTAGTTAGGCATGAACTGATGACGCATCATGCCGGTATTGCTGCTCGCTTGAAGCTGCGTAGGAAAACCCCGGCTGTTAGTGTATAATGTAAACTGAAGTCGGCTATCTAACCATTGGGTTTCCGAAATGGGTTTCTAGAAACCGATAATCGTCAACTTAACCATCTTCTTCCGACCATGCATATGGCATGATAGGTAACAGTTATGGCTAGCGTTGAAACCGAGCATTCAACTGGAAACTGGCCAAGGAAATCGGTGAGAAGAGCGGTCACGATGACAAACGATTTAGGGCAGCTCTGCCCACCGGCTTTGCCAATTCCTTGGCTGCTATGCCTTCGAGACATAAGGACCGTCAAGGTTAGTACATTAGCTAGGAGGCATCGGATACTTCCACGTCGAGGGATTGAAACCCTGACACCTTCATGACTATGGTGGAGACAGCTGCTCACATGATGCCATCCTGTATGTTGGCAATAGATAGGGCAGGTACAGGTTCTTGATGTATCTCCATGCGTCAGCCCTGCGTACCTGAGTTGTGCTGCGAGTCCCCGGCTTGTCAAACAGGCAATCATGTTTGACCAGTGGCTTGCGAGTAAATTGAATAGTCCAGAATACGGGCTGTAAGCGCGAATTCTCATTAGCGACGGTCCCATCAGGACGGATCGTCGGAATACAGAGCAACGTGGAACGGCGCAGTGCAGGGACGAACGTAGAAGCCTTATATGATACGCATTATATCTATGAAGACCGAAGATGATTCGGCCGATATTCTTGCCAAGTGCTCAAAGGAGCAAAGAGTAGACCCACGGCTTCCGTAGAAGCGTGGAGGGCGGGAGACCCTTGCGAAGATCCATTTAGACGCTCACCTCGTTCTGGACCTCCGGGCGGCGTAGGGTGCGATTGCAAGGGTGTTCGGCGTAGGCAGAGCGGATGTCTTCCGCTACCCAGTTCCAGACAGCTGTTATAGGGGCATTGGCTAGGAATGAATATTAGCAGGCAATCGGAGTGTTAGCATGTAGCACGTCCTGTCCCAATATCAAACTCCTACCTCTAGAACAGAGTAGCTGGGAAGGTTAGCAGACTAGCGCGAAGCGCAAAAAGCAAGTCAATGTTTTTGGTCCCTTGCCGTAGCCTATCAGAGGCGGCCAGTAGAGTGAAACAGCAACAGGGTGCACTTGCAAAACCGGTGAATGGATCTGATGTAGACTACAACAGACCCAAATGTCGCAATGGTGACGACACTAAATAAAATCCAGCAACTCGTCCCAGACCGTCGGGTCCCAAGGTCCTTTTGTAAATTGCTTTCCACACCATTATCTGCGTCAGCTGCCAGGATAAGGGTATGTGAATGCCCATGCCCCCCCAATCTTAAAGGTCGGGCTAGATCTGGGCAGCGAGAAACAAACGTCATGGTAACAGGCCACGCACACCTACCTTACTGTAAAAAGAAAAAGAGAGGTTGTCCCGCGTTAATTTCTCGTATCATAAACAGTCGTCCGACCTTGCTAATACATGTATTCAGCGACCACCGAGGGAATTGGCCTTGGATCCGAATCGAAGAATCAATATCAATTTGAAAACGCCCCGTATCCAGTCCCGACTATCGGGTCCATCCCGTCAGCTCGGGAGGGATGATCAATGTTGAAGTATAGGGAAGCGACAGGCCATAGCGCAAGCAGCGAGTATCCTACTCTACAGAGGTCGTCTGCCGGAATATCCCTATGGTTACACAGGTAGAACAAACGGACTGTGGCACGACATGGATGAAGGGGTGCTGCCGGTGTCACTCGCCATCCGGCTAACAGCTTTCTGCTCATCGCCTTTGAGATTGACGAATGACGAGTCAAGTCTGTGCCTGGATCAAGGTGTTGCAAGGACACATAGCCGGGGAAAAAGAGACGGGCAGAGAGAATGGGCAGAGCAAGCTGACCACCCTTGGACGAGATGTGAGGCGTCAGTTCGACACCAGTGACCGAGACGCGATGTGGTAAGCGACAGGAGCTCATGTCCCTTCCATGTGGGATGAAGTTGAATCTGTGTGTTCTGTGTAAGGTTCAATGTTCTGCGTTCTGTTGGGGACATATTGAGCTAGGCCTGTTAGGGTCTGCTATGTACCTCCTTCTGTAGGGACTGGGACTGGACGGGAACGGGGGAATGCAGGTGGTCCCAGCCACCCCAGTCCCAGCCCCCGCTACTAGGTACTACCGACCTGAGCTACTACCAGACTCGGTCACAGATAACCCCGGATTCCGTCCAAGTGCCAGCTGGCACGTGCGCTGCACATGCTTCCAAGGTTGTGTAACAGCTCAACCTAACCCAACCTACCTAGGTAACCTACATAGTACCTACCAGACACTAACCCCTGAAGTGGGTAACAGTGGTACTCGGTATCCCGTAACATGGAAGGAAGTAGGTAACAGGACGGGGTAACAAAAAGCCTCGGTGAGTGGCTGAAATGGAAGTCACAGGCGGAATACAGACAGGGTCAACTGATACCAATTCCAACGCCGAATGTGGGCCCTAGGACAAGCCAACCTCGGCATCTTGTCCTCCTTCATTCTGTGATTACATCCATGGACGCTTCTAATAGGGACGTTCTACCGCAGTTCTGTTTTCACCCAAATCCTTCAATCATTCAATCGGTCAATCAGGGTTTTCGTATTTTGCCAATATATCGCTTCCCGCTTCGTATTGTCTGCCGTAGTCTCATCGAGGACGGGACCCTCGTTGATTTCAAATTAGACCAAGGTGATTGACCCAAGGCAGCCAATCGAAAAGCCAAGATGCCGTTCGACACCGAGCTGACGCGCCGCCTGGGCATCAAAATTCCTGTCGTGCAGGGTGGCATGCAGTATGTTGGATATGCTGAGCTGGCCGCTGCCGTGTCAAACGCGGGAGGGTTGGGTATCCTCACAGCTCTCACCCAGCCGACACCCGAGGACCTGAGGAATGAGATCCGGCGGTGTAGGAAGATGACGAAAAATCCCTTCGGCGTTAACATTACGCTGCTGCCTACCCTGGTCCCTCCCGACTACGCGGCCTACGCCCAGGTCGTCATCGACGAGGGTGTCAAGATAGTCGAGACTGCCGGTAACAGCCCTGGGCCTGTCATATCCAAGCTCAAGACCGCCGGCATTATCATTCTCCACAAGTGTACCACCATAAGGCATGCACAGAGCGCCATCAAACTCGGTGTCGACTTTCTTTCCATAGACGGCTTTGAATGCGCAGGGTGAGTAGTCCTAAAAAGCCTATTTACCGGGATCTTTACTTTGTTCGCGTAGCTGAAACACATCGTGGCGGGCAGACACGTGGGCGAGTCAGACATCACCAATTTTATCCTGCTTAGCAAGGCACGTCAAACGCTCAAGGTGCCATTCATTGCTTCAGGAGGCTTCGCCGACGGGCAAGGCTTAGCGGCCGCTCTATGTCTCGGTGCAGAAGGCATCAACATGGGTACCCGTTTCATGTGTACCGTTGAAGCCCCCATCCACCAGAAGATCAAGGAGGAGATCGTCAAGGCTCAGGAAACAGACACCGCCTTGGTAATGCGGAGGTGGACCAATACCACCAGACTATACCGCAACAAGGTCACGGACCAAGTCGTCAAGATCGAAAAGGAGAGCAAGACGGGTGAATTTGCCGAGATCGCCCCTTATGTAAGCGGCAAAAGAGGCCGGGAAGTTTTCATAAACGGAGACCCTGAATTTGGCGTGAGTCGCACAACCCATATTTCCCCCCTTGCCGCTATCCACAATTGTTAACCACTTTGAATCATAGGTCTGGACTGCCGGACAAGTCATTGGCCTCATCCATGACATCCCGACGTGTGCCGATCTGTTGAGTAGAATAGAGAGGGAAGCGGAGCAGACGCTGACCTCAAAACTTGCGCTGGCGAAACCTCAGAGCAAGCTGTGAGAGGGTAGCTTGTACAACGCGTTGATCGTAGTCATTGTGACTAGATTTCGGGTTATAATTTTGCAGCGTTACTTATTAGCATTATAAAACGAGATTCCACATGTCATGTATACAAGTATTCTGTCGAAAATATGTACAACATTGAATACCATGAATCTATGCAACCCCTGATTCGCGCCACGGCAGTACAGAATAACCTCTTCTCGACACGAGCGTCATCAACCTTGCCCCTGTGACGTAGAACCCTAAGACTTCAACATAAAACGAAGTTGCGCATAATCTAGAGGATCATCTCACTCAAGACACTTGTCAATTTGAACTAGGGGGCATCGCTCAACTACCGATGCCTTAGTCATACCACAACGGTTCTCACCCCTTTTCCACCCCAAAAATGCCGAACGCTCCACAAGCACAATACAGTATGACACAAACCAGGACGACGCAGCACCAAAACCACGGATCCTATGGGAACTAATCCCCAGCGATCACAGACGCGGCCACCATGCACGACATCTCGAGTCCTCCCTCGACGGAACGGGGCCGCGCTGCATCCCGAAGCCTAAACATGCACGGGCGCCATGCAAGCAGGCCGTCGGCCCGCAGTTAGTTCGCAGACAGGCAGGCAGGCAGATCACACAGAAAGCCAGAAGGAGGAGGCGAACACGGGAATTCCTAACGCTGTGGAATCCATGGGTCTGTGCTACGACGTCTGGCCGATCGAGAATCGAGGCGAACGTGAGCAGTCATCTGTCAGAAATCAACATGACGAACGAACGAACAAACGACCGATATGCTGCTGCAGGTGAGACTTGCCTTCGGTCCATACCTCTAAGCGCCCCAGTGTCGGATGACATACATACATACGAGACGCTCGCATTTACCATGTCCTGCGTCACTGTCGTCAGGGGTGAGCACCTCGTGATGCCTGACCAACATACATGTATTGATCATCTGTAGCACTGTCGATGAAAGACGATTGAGTGCTGACCACCACCCCTTTCCAGCTACCGGGGCTTGCTCGTGTAGCATTAGGTATCTAGTCATGCGCGTGCTCGTTTCTCTGGGGACACAAGATAATATCATGACGCAGATAACTGCTCAGCGTAAGCAAAGAAACCACCTATACTAACTAGGAGTGAACTTCACGGGAGTTAAACCCGACTAGCATAGTACAGAGCAAAGAGAACACGATCTTGTCTCGACTGACCCAAATCTAGGAGTAAGATCCTACCTAGGTATGTATACACTGACTTACGTGTGATCCTAAAACAATGTAAGGTACATGTACCTAGATATCGCCTTAGGTACCAAGCTTATGTGAGGCCATACAACGGTGTTGCTCCTGTTATACTTTCTTTCGTACATGCAGCTAATAGACAGATCAGCGCTCGATAGTTAATCTCGACATCATCAATGACGAGAAGCCCAACCAACAGCTTACGTCTACTATCAGTTCATTACTCAAGAGACGTAAATATTAGAAAACAGCCTTATCTTTTATAACCAGCCGTAGTCTAGATATTTAGACGAATCTAAGCTGATAAACCGTGGATCTTATAAGGTATACCTACTAAGCGCAGCTCGGAATTGTAACGGTTTACGTATGACGAAAAGAGTCAATAGGCTCTAAGAGAGTAGAATGATATATGTCTAGGAGAGAGTGGCTTTCATTCAGGGTGGTTAATTCTATCTATGCCTCTCCCTATCCCTGCTACCGTCTCTAAACCGCTCAACTGTAGATAACCCAGGTAGAGATGCACCGTGAACAACAGCATTACCCACAACGCTGTACAGCATTCATCTATGGGGCTTATCTTCCATTTCTACTACAGCAGGCGTGCCAAATCTCGGCGTTCCTCCTTAAGCTTCATCAGCTGTGGATCTCGTCTTCTAAGCGGATTCATCAGTGATAAGCTTGGTGATCTTGCCGATGGCAATAGTTTGACCCTGGAACAAATTGTTAGCAAATAGTAAAACAGCAAGGTTCATGATGAATATGGCACGTACTTGGTCTCTCAGGGTAAAACGACCCATTTGAGGGTAATCTTCGAATCTCTCAATACAGACAGAACCAGCACCACCGATGACTTGCATCCTGGCAATGATGCTGTCTCCCCTCTTCGCGTGGGTCGGTGGTACCTTGCTCTTTCTGCCAGTTCCCTTTTGCAGCTTGTGTAATAATGCGGCGAATGTAACCTCTTCGACGGCTGAGTGGACGTGCAGCACACAGTTGAAGCCAGCAGTCAGAATGCTCTTCAGTTCGAGAATTCTGATCTGTGCCTCGAAAGCCGAGACACAATGGACAAGACGCTTCGGGGAACAAAGCACAAAGCCAGCCGAAATTTCGTCTTCCTCAATGCCCCGGAGCCGTATTCGGACCTGGTCACCGCATTGAGCGACCTGGACCTCATCTTCCGTCTCGCCGTAAAGAGCTGCAATCTCAACCTTCTCTTTATTCGGCATCATGATCAAACTCATGCCCTTTTTACACACACCGGCCTCGATCTTGCCTTCGACCATGGTACCCATATCCCTGTATTTTCCGCTGATGGCCATCATGAACGGTGCGTTGGTCTTGCGTTCAAGAGCTTGCATGTTGTCGAGATACTCGAGGAGAGAGGGTCCATCATACCAGGGGCAGACATCCTTCGGGATACGGTCCTTGATACCCAGTGTCTGTTGAGCGGCAATGGGCATGAAGAAGACGTCAGTCTTTAGGTTGTATCCTGTGCCCTTAAGGAACTGTGCTAGTTTCGTGGTACATTCTTTGTATCTCTCTTCCGACCAGTTGACTGTAGGATCGTCCATCTTGTTGATCGCAACAACGAGCTTGTTAACACCCTGCGTCTTGGCAAGCATAGCATGCTCACGAGTCTGACCTCCCTTCTCAAATCCAGTTTCGTATTCTCCCTTACGCGCACTGATGACGAGAATGCCAACATCTGCTTGAGAAGCGCCTCCAATCATGTTCGGGACGTAGGTCTTGTGGCCGGGTGCATCCAGAATGCTGTATCGTCGCTTCTCAGTTTCGAAGAATCCTCTTCCGACTTCGACAGTCTTTCCCTTGGATCGCTCCTCCTTAGTCAAATCAAGAGCCCATGATAGATACCAAGTTTCTCGGCCCAGGTCCTTTGCCTCTTTCTTATATTTCTCCATCGTACGATCGTCAACCATACCAGTCACGTATAAGATAGAGCCACCGAGAGTCGACTTGCCGGCATCGACGTGGCCAATGAAGATGATGTTTATGTGTTCTTTTCCGTAAATTTCCTTCAGCGTCTCCTCGTCAACATCAGCAGCTTGTTCGTTTGCGACTGCATCAGCATCACGAGCGGCCGCCTTGCTTCCTCTCGAAGGGCTAGAACGTCCGGAAGAAGGAGTTGGCGATGTCTTCCCACTCGAGCTCTTAGTCGTTTTGGTAGTCTCGCCAGTCTTCTCAATGGCCTTAGTTGCCGTAACCTTGGAACCAGCATCGGCAGCTGCTTCCTTGTCTGCTTTGTCGGTCTTGGGTTCATCTTTCGGCGGCGTTGGAACACCGATAGATAGAACCTTAGCGGCCTTAGCCTTCGGGGGGTCTCCACCTATGCTCAAGACCTTGGTACCTCCCTCTTGTTTGGCGACTGGCTTAGACGTATCCGCGGGCGAAGGGGCAGAAGGGGTGGCAGCGGCGGGTGAGTTTTGGTCGCCTCGTTTGGCAATGGTAGGCACAGGCTGTTGTTGCTGCTGGCCTTGCTGGCCCTGTTGTTGCTTGGACTTCTGTTGGGACTGGGGCTGCTGGTATTGAGTATATTGTGCCTGGGCTAGCCTGAAGTTAGCACACGGCGGTTAGGTTGGAGAGGTAAGTTGTACCGTATCCTTGGTTGTATCCACCCTGTCCGTAGACATTGCCATATCCTTGGGCGCCATATTGACCATAGCCGCCACCCTGAGCTCCTCCGTATTGCGGGTAGTAGTTCTGGCCGCCGTAATAGCCTTGTTGATAGTTGGGTATGTACCCACCACCACTATAGCCTTGGCCTGGTTGAAAAGATTGAGCTGTGGGTTGGAAGGAGGCTGCGCCAGGTCGGAAAGATGCCGCTGCGGGATTCTGAGGTTGGTTGTTTAGATTCATCTGCTGAGTCTGTCTGGACAGGTTGTCATCCTGAGCAGCAGGATCATCTTCCCAGGAGTTGAGGTCAGCCATGGTGTCGATTGCTTCTGAAACCTTATCAACAAGTCCGTGTGATGTAAGCGAATCTGGGCGGCTGGTGGGAGGAGAGAAAAAAACGCGAAGATGGATCAGGTTGTCTTGAAAGTCGGCAGTTTTCGTAGTTGTGCGACCGGGAAATTTTGGACGAGGGGAGTCAAAGGCGCAATGGATGACTGACACTCGGAAGTAATACTCTTAAAAGAACGACAAAGTAGAAGGAGATCAGTCAGGTCCGTGTGCGAACCCTGGAAAGTCTGCCTAAATCAGTTGTCTGACCTGATTTTTGAGTTGCGGCGAAGACGAAGAGAGTCGAAGGGCGCAAGGTTTAGCGGGGTGATGAGTTTTTGCCCCGCGAATGACGGAGCAATCAGCCCCTCGGTATTTTACTGTAATTTTTAGAGGTTTGTACGGTACTGTAGTTATGAGCTAAAGCGAGTTAACATGCGGTAATGCGGTGATGCACGGCGGACCCAGTCGTCCTTTGACCACTTAGATAGGAGATACCAATCGAGGGTCCCATTTAATGTAAGCTATCTACGTACATAGCGTCACATATCCATGTAATAATCAAGCATTACCTATCCTGTTTATTGATTGAACGGGATAAAGCTTAGAGTTAATTGGGCTGGATTTGTGTTACGCGGTGAGCCAAAAGTTCACAACAATGAACGCCGCTCTCTAACATTATTGTGAATTTATGTAATATTGATTCGAGAACGGAATAGTTGACCTACCTTAGGTGTGACTCGGGCAATATCTACAAGTTGGGCACCTATCTGATTGCCCTTCATGGGGCAGTCTCTTAGTCTTTCTGATGCATATTTCGAAGGTGTGGCCGGAGCAAGACAACAATAGCCAACACTTTCTGCCATGGATGCATTCTTATCCAAGTTGTCCTACCACGCCACCAGCTACGCCATCAGGTCATGCCTTGCTCTGACATCTACCTATGTCATCCAGCAGGGATCAAGATTGCTCAAGGTATGCAATAACAGGCTCTTTATAACTGACTCATCTACGAATGACACCCTGGCCTAGGGCTACGAACCAGCTACCAGCTACGAACTAGGCGCCCAAGCTAATTAGGTAATCCAGACCGTTGATGATGACCCTTTACGGGCCGAGTTGAGCCACCTGCAACGTCGGTTAGCTCGCAAAATCGAGGTAAGTCATATCTAACCAAATACGTTAGAATGTAGGCTCCTCACCGACAAGCCCTCTTATAATGTGTGGGATTCGGAATTATAGCTAACCTAGTCAAACAGCTTATTTCTCCCATATTAGAGTCCATTGAGTTCCGCTATACGCGAGGGAACTCGACTTTAGAAGCCGTGGTCCGGACGGCACAGGAATTACGAGCCAATGTCGATTCCCTAGGCAAGCGTCTTGAACTTGCTGCCTTGGCAGACGAATCACAGCAAAATGGAGGACCTACAAACTCTTCGGCGACTTCTCTACGGCGTATTGAAATTCAACGCATAATCACAGATATCAAACAACTAATCATTGATATCGATGATTCCATACCTCTCATAAATCTCTGGGTATCCGCAATTGGGGGCATCCAGGCGCAGCCCTCATCATTCTCGCCTTCTCGTTTGTTGCAGGCTAGCATGCTTGTGAATGTTGGAGACACCCAATACATTCTAAATCCAGGCAAGCCCATGCAGATAGGCCCGGATTTCGTGCTATCCATCTACATGCTCTTCCGTGCACATGCTTCGGTTGAGGATCCCAGGGAACCTTATGGTCTCGAAGATGGCCAGCGCAAGCCAGTCTGGCAGGAGGTCATTCACAAAGCCCGAGTTAGACTCTGTAGAGTACCTCTTGATGATGAGTTCTCCGAGATGAACCACCTAGCAGAGAACGCCTCGTATGTAAGCTACGCGTATCAACTGCAAATTGTGGAGGACCTGGACGATGGACGAGTCCATACATTGGAGGAAGGGGATGCTCAGCCGAGTTCCTACGATGGGATCCCTCACGCCGGCATTCGGGAATTTATCCCAGTGCGCCAGGTATCAAAGATGTTCTACGCAGATGTTGGGAGGATTCTCAATATTACCAACGAAGATGGTGCCTCAAGCAATCCTGTGCTCTTGCTCAAGAGGGACGCGAAGGCCCTACCTCCGAACGCGGAACTACAGCCCGATCCGGATGAAGTGGGCCGACCGCAATTGATCCAAAATCCGGATGAGAGTACCATATCGGATAGCACGTTGGAAGGCGATCAGGATGAGATTGATTGCCAACTCCAACAAGAAATTGTAGCAGCTGAGACGGTTATACCAAGACCAGAGACCGCCCAGCCGAGGAGAACCACGAATGCTTGGAAGCTCCCGCAAGATTTGGACCCCGAATGGATCGCGCTTGAGGTATTCGATATGGACGACGGTAATGAAACAGACACATCAGAAGAAGATAATCCTACACCGGAAGAGGAGGACGACGGGGAAAGTAAGGACGGAGATATGTCGAACCGCATACCTCGCCGATTAAAGCATACCTCACGACCATCCGCCGATTCAAATCTTGTGACACAACTCAGCAGGATGAGTCTAGCGTCTTCCTCGCGGTCACCCTCTCGCAACTCGGGGGCGCTTGTCCCCGACTACAAAAACTTCGACGAAGACCTACTCGAGCGCTCGCCCTTCGGGGCTATCCAGACCTCTCTTTCGCTCCTAGAGATGCTGCTTCGCCTCACCAGCTTGCAGGAGTTTGAGCAAACCACGCACCTAGCCATCCCTGACCATGTGTTAAGGTTCTATCTCGACGAGTCTGCCTCACGAGCGGACGGTGATGCGCCTGTTCATCATGGAATCGGTGGTGGTCGAAACTGACGTCGTGGAAGGGATCGGTGATGATTACCGGTCCATGTATTGGGATAGTCTTACGCTTAGAGGGGTGATGAATAGATATCCATTGAATGCATAGACACGGTGTTAGGGTTTCAAAGTAGATTAAGTTACCGCAGACCTGTTCGGGGTTTAGTAAGATTGGCCAGCGCGCACTGCGTTTGAAAGATAGAGAAGACAGAACGAGAGACGAATAATGATAATGCGAAGCATGAGAATTGATTACGAAAAGAAATTTTATTTCCGCCAACACACACAATTGTGGAATTGCGTCTATAAAGCGCTTCTCGTTTCCTAATAACCCGCAAATGAAAGTCAACGGATCAGAATCGTAACAATCATAAAACTTGCACACTTCGTCCTATCCGACGTCCGCCATCCCCTAGCCAGTAAGAGAAGGAAGTTCTGAAACCGTTCCTCTTGTTAACGCCCTATCCGCTCGCGCCCTCATTGACCACGTAAGAACACTCATTTGCTCCCCCATCACCACCGACGTCCGTAAATGGAGCTCTCATTCCCATTCTTCTTGGAGCCGTGGGAATTCTTACCTCGCATGCTAGCCGTAATATCCTGACGGGCGATACTACTAAACGACTCATCGCCACCCACCTCTCCGTCATCAGCCGCTCTAGCGCTGCCCCGTCCCACATGACGGAACAAGTCCATCATCTCCTTGAGACCAAGCTTGAGCGACTCCTTGCGGGCGCCGCCCTCGATGGCGGCGGCGGCCAGCAGCCGCTTCTTCTCCTGGAGCTCGAGGATGCGCTCCTCGACGCTGTTCTCGATGGTGAGCTTGTAGACGACGACGTCGACGGTCTGGGTGAGGCGGTGGACGCGGTCGATGGCCTGCTCCTCGACGAACGGGTTCCAGAAGGGCTCGAGGATGACGACGCGGCTGGCGGCCGTGAGGTTGAGGCCGAGGGCGCCGCAGCGGAGCGAGCACAGCAGGACGCGCGTGCGCGCGTCGTGCCGCAGGCTGTTGAGCGCCTCCTCGCGCGCGTCGTTCTTCATGCTGCCGTCGTACCGCGTGTACCGGATCCCCTCCTTGCGGAAGAACGGCTCGACCAGGTCCAGCATGCTGGTGAACTGCGAGAACACGATGAACTTGTGCTCGTGCACCTCCTTGTGCAGCAGCGTGATCAGCTGCCGGATCTTGGCGGATGCGAGCACGTGTGGGACCTTGGCCCTCTGTTGGCGCGAGCGGACTTCATCGGAAGAGTCGCTGTCGAGCTCGGATTCGGAAATGCCTGTGTCTTCATCTTCGGACTCAGATTGCGATTCCGAATCTGCGTCTTCGTCATCATCGTCTTTACTGTCGTCGTTATCGTCATCGTCGTCCTCATCGCTCTCGTCAATCTTTGCCTTGCTCATCTTGGCTTGAATCTCAGAAATGGAATCAAGCGAGTCTTCGGAGTCCGATTCGTCCAGGGCTCGTTGTAGCTCCTCGGGCTTCGTATCATTTCCGTCATTTACGATGAAGCTGCTCAACTGGCTGCCATCCTGTGTTTCGTCCTCTTCTGAATCATCGGAGTTGATGGTCTCACCTTCGCCCTCGGCATTTTCGTCGTCCGTGCCACCAGCTTTGCCTAGGCGCAGTGGGCCTTGCTCATCACCCGAGACAATCCAATCGCCCTCTTCCTCATCATCGCTATCAAGGATGGCGCGACGGTTTCTTGGCTTCCGATTTCTGGGAGCTTCAGTCTTGACCTTTTCCTCTACCACCTTCTTGACCTTGACCTTGGTCTTCTTCTTTTTCGTTCTCGTCTTCGGGGCTTTGAGCTCTCCTCCTTCTTCATGGTGCTTGAAATACTCTAGGTCTTCGAAGCAGGCCTTGCACTTATCTGTGCCGGTCTGCCGACTCTCACGGTCAAGTTCCCAGCCACAAATATCGCAGTGCTTAGTCTCGACATCTAATCCGCCAAGAAGGTCCGCAAGAGCATCGACGTCCGCATCATTCTTTTTCGGTTTCGTCTCCTCGGACAAGGCATCCTTGTCCTTCTCGAGTTTGCCCTCGACTAACTTGGGATGGTCGCATGCCTGTCTCAGACGTAGTAAAAGTACTAGGGCACTGGCATAATTGAGTTTGTGCTTCATCATCTCTTCGAGACTCTTATCGGTACGCTTCTCTAATCTGTCGTAGAATCGTCTCTCTGCTGGCGTGAATTCAGCGGCAATTGTCACAACCTTTCGTTCCGTGACCTTGAAGCTTGAAGCTCCGCCCTTTTCGCCTCCTTCAGTCTTCGTGCCACCGGTATTGAGAGCACCAGCTTCCTTCAAGATATCCTTGGTTCTGCGCTTCATGAAACATTGCAACAAGCTGTGAAGGCGGCGCATTGCAATATCGCCCTTTCCGTTCTTCATTGGTAACTCGAAGTGATCCTTCCATTCCCGGAGATCGTCATATGGCTTGATTCTGAGAAATTTCACCAGACTTTGCAGCTCATCCAAGTTATTCTGCATTGGCGTACCAGAAAGACACCAGCGATACACACTTCGGAGCTCGTAGCACGCCTTTGTGGCTTTAGCGTTTCTGTTCTTGATCGTGTGTGCTTCATCCAGAATGACGCGGTACCAATGTAGGCCGAAACAGCCGGTTTTTAGGGTCTCGGTGGTGTGATTGTGCTCTGACACCAGGATCTGATAGGTCGTGATCACCACATCATATCGGCGGAGATCCTCAAAACGCTTCGTGCGTTGCGGTCCGTGGTGCACGAGCACCTTCAACTTGTGAGATTCAGCCACCTTCTCCTTCAATTCGGCCTCCCATTGACGGATGAGAGCTAATGGCGCAACAACTAATGTTGTCTTCTCAACTCCTGGATGCCTATCGGCGGGTTTCTGGTTGCTCAAGATAAGCGCAATGGATTGCAGGGTCTTTCCTAGACCCATATCATCGGCAAGAAGACCACCCTTGGGCACTTTGCCCTTCTTGACTGGACCCAGTTCACGACCCTTCATCCATTCCACACCTTGGACTTGGTGGGGCAGGAGTCGAACGCTGAGTCCTTCTATGTGGGACTTGTCTTCGCCATCTTCTTCCTTTGTTTCCTTGTCCTCCTCATCTTCGATGGAGCCTTCGAGTAAGGCTTTGATATCGGCGGCAGCCTTCTTCGGTTCAACGTAAGTGGAAAAGACGCCAGGCTGGCTGTAGATTGAGACTGGGCCGTCCGGGACCGAGATCGGGTTACTAGCCGATCCTGGTTGTGTGTCGAACATGGGAGGCGGAGGTGGCTTCTTATCCTTATAAGAAGGCTGTAATGGGCCTGTGATTCGCTGGGGTCGGTGGTGTTCCGGTCGATTCTTCGGTTGAATAAACAGGTTCGCATATTTATCGCCCATGTTTCCCGCAAAGGCTCGAGATTTGACAGCCGGTCCTGGAGCGGGTTTCGTGGTTGACGAAGCAGAGTTAACAGATGTGAAACCTCCGATTCCTACGTTCGTAAACCCAGGTATCTTCTCGTCGGGACGACTTGACTGGCTTGACATATTGCCGTTTGTTTCGTTGGACCCCAAGGGACGCAACGGCGCCTTAGGCGGTGCTTGCTCCTTGACCATAGTGGAACGTTTGTGCTGGAGCGATCCAACGTAGCTAGTTGTAATCCAACTCTCTACTTCTTCGTAATTGCTTCTGGCCCAAGTGTTATGTCCAACGTCTTGGTGTGGATATTGGGACTTGGATGGAGAGGTTTGGGATCGTCGGTCGTTGCCACTCGTGGTCCAACTTTCTAATTTTCTTCTAGCCAATATATCGTGCTCGGTATGTTTAGACTTGTGGAATTGTGGTGATTCGGTCGACTTAAGATCGTTTCTTGGCCGAATCCCAAAGTTGTCACCCGGCTTTCTATTTTTAATTATGAGCACAGAGCCTTGTATCAGGACGGGCGAACAAACCTCATGGAAAGCTAGAAAAGGGTGAATGGGGAATACTATGAAGCAATATGTGTTCGAATAGAATGTAAAATCTATTCTCTACACATTGTATGCCTGCCAGCCTCGCGGTATTGTTTGTTTGTGGCTCGAAGTTTAACTTTTGCTTCGGGTTGTTTACTTTTGCACCCAATGACATAATTTGCCCGGCCAACCAGCAACTTGTCGGCCGATGTGGGAGGGGCAAGCCACAACGTCCAGGCAGCAAACACCCACCCGCCACATTCGCATTCTCCAGCCACGTAGCTGAGTAAGTACATGCAGCTAAGTAATTTGGGCAAATTACTTGTTATGCGCCCCCACCCCCATGGGCACACCGTACCGTGCGCCGGTCTAATGCACGGCCTGTACCTTATTCTAATTTAGGTTGGTACTAGGCTGGTACTAGGCTGGTACTAGGTTGGTACTAGGGTCGTATGGAAATATTCCAAACGTTCGAACGTTCGATGAGCATGGAATTGCCGAAACCTGGCCCTCGCGTGATGCTGCTGTACAACGTCGCACCGAACGCCTTCGTCCAATAATTTCGTCTCTTCGTCTTCTATCCCTTCCGTCGTCCATGCTGGCTTTTATTAGCAAGGGGATTCGCTGCTGAGAATGCCCCGGACTTGCGGACAAAGCTGGGAGGCTCACCATCTCCAACACAGCTCCAATATGTTACAATGTACCTACACGGCCGGTGCAGGCAAACAGGCTAATAAATGAGCAAGACAAGACAGGGACCCCGATCAATTGCTGATGTCTTATGTCTTACGTACTCCCCTCTTCTGTTCTACTACTTTCCTCCTCTCATCACCGATCCCTAGATATACATAGTAGTATCTGGAAATGCTTTTTTTGGGCTATTCCCAGTCGCATATTAACAAGCAAACAAATCGCGCTCTAGTGTCTCAAGATCGCCGAATTGGCGGTCTCACCTACCCGATTGGACCGCCACCCGCCTCACGCCTGGACTTGGTTCTCGCGAAAATGCGGGAGTGACACCGTTGTTGGTGCGAGTTTCCCTGCATCTGTTCACCTTGACCTTCTGGGCCTTCTGGGCCTTCTGGGCCCTCTGGACCTTCTGGACCCACGATAGTGTTACCCTACATCAATCACCAACGACCTACTCCAGACTCTCTTCCTCATCATCCCAACTGTCTAACCTCAGATCTGCTGTGCTACGATTTGTGTCCAATTGATCCAGTCCTCAATGCTCTGTTGACATTCGGTTTTGAATTACTCTGCGCATCACAATGGCCACTCCCACCGGTCACAATGGCTGGGCCACTGCCGACGATTGGGCGGCTCAGAGAGACTACATCACAACGCTATGGTACGCGCAACGACCATCACCATCACCTTCCCCAGATCCGCCCTTTTGTATCGTCAGTTGCTACCCGTGGGGTTAATGCTAATTCCCTGTAGTATGTTCAATTGTTCTACCGTTCTTCTATCCATCACCTTGTTTTGAGACCTTCGCGATCATAGATTGCACCCCATCCATCCCTTGCTCGCAAATGAGGACTCCAGCAAATGGAAAGACTTGGATCACCCTTCTCCTCAGCATGTCAATTAACATGACCCGTATTAGATAGAGATGAGAATAGGACATTGAAGGAGATCATGCAACTGATGCAGGAGAAGCATCAGTTCTTCGCAACGTGAGTCTCGAGTAGCTCGTCGTGGCCATCGGCCAACCCATCTAACCAATTCACAAGCGTGAGGATGTATAAGGCGCGCTTCCAGAAATGGGGCATCGAGAAGAAGATTAAGGCTGAGGAAGCCGTCGAGATCTTCCGCCAACAGACGGCGCGCGCCGCGGCGGGAAAACCAACGGTAGCGTACATCCGGGGTAGACGCATTGACCCAGATCGACTCCAACGCTACCGGTATCGTGCCGCGCCGCTTATTTCGAAGAAGATTATGCGTGCCGAGAAGGGAGCCAACGATGAAGAATCAAGTTCTTCAAGGATAACCCAGGTGGTCTGCCGGACTCCTTCACCGTCCCCGTCGCCCGACGCGACCGATTCGGCCGTATCCATTTCCCCTCGCCTGGAAGAACCTACTGAGTTGAGAGTACCGCATGAGTGTATGCAGATCCTCCACAATTTTATAAACGGCGCATTTGATAGCGGCATATGGCAAATGGCGGCGGAGGGCGATCGCGCCGAGATGAATGGTGCCTTCACTTGGCAACACTATGTGGCTTCGTCGCAAGGATTGATACGTCATGGTCGGATAAAGGAAGGCTTCTCATTGCTAGGCATGTGTTTCGATCAGTACAAGCAACAGTTACAACGACCAGACTCGATGTTCTGGCTGGCCACCTACAAATGCGCAATGGTCCTTGCCAGTCAAAATAACAAGCTTGGTGATGCCTTCATTGATTATGCGTCGAAGCTCACATCGCTGATTTTACCGCCGGGGCATCCCTTCAATCAGCTTTGGACACGGGTTGTACTTACTGGCATGCGCGGAATTAAAGACCATGCTGGAGCCATATTCGAGTCCTATTTAGACATGTGGGGACGGCATGTCAACTCAAGGGAGACGAATACCACCAATGACGTCCAAGGCGCGTTCGTCTTTATCCAGTTACATTGTACTGGGTTGCTCTCATTCAACCTTCTCGAAACTGTCATCCAGGGTATGATCGCCGGACGGGCGATCTCGAAAGAATCCGCGGAATATCTACTTCAAGAAGCCAAGTTTAGACTAGTCCTGTCGTGCCTAGGAAGACGGCGGCTGAAGAAAGCAGAGACTGTTACCAAGGAGATTTTGGCATGGCTCGATTTGCAACCGCCTAATGCTTACCTGGACCTTCGTTGTAAGTCTGCGTGGCTGATGTTCGAAATAAAGGAACGCAAGGGGACGCAGGCGGAAGCATTACGAGCAGGGCACGATCTCCTCAAGATATCACAGGAGGTCTACGGACCCACACACATTCAGACACTAGAGGCGATGTCTGCGGTAGAAAGCTACTGCCGAAAGATAGGCGCCACAGGAGGCGCGGAACAGATGGCTCGAGATTTCGAGAGCAGGTGGCGCATCTTCCGCGACATGGCGTCCACGCTGAACAACTTCCCACAGCAAATCGATCAGCCGTGGTATTATAGGTCCATCGAGCTGGGCGAGAAAGTGTCATCTGTTCAAGAAACGGTGAACCTATTCGAGCGGTGTCTGAAGTTGTCAGACAGCTCTCCTTGAGGCGATCGTGGGGCCAATCACGAGGATGACATATGACTACAGAAACGATCTATGCGGTTATCGACGATCTTCAGCGATGCTGACAGGTACGAGGTCATACGCGCATATGCTCCACTTTATACACTATATCACACAAAGGTAAGCATGCAGGAGAAAGTGAGGCCTTGCACCAACATCACCACGTTGGTGCGGTCATACAACCAAGCCGTCCATCTCGGTTGACCATTTGGAGGCAATTCGGCACCGGAGTCTCGGATTAAGTATTTGGGGTATATAAGGTCACCCGGGCAAGGCTGTAGAGGAGATATTGGGTCTAGGTAACTATATATCCATGTACAAGACTATACATCTGTCATTTACTCAGTTTAGAATCCAATCCATTGTATAGAATACCCATCAAAATATTCCGAGGGAATTTCTTTCAAATCATCCACGTCAATAGCCAGAAGAGACTTGACAGCGCTATAATGTATGCAATACACCATGATTCTACCTACATCACAAGACGGTACACATGTGTCAAGTCACCACACTTACAACTATGAAGTCAGTTCTCAACCGACGATGTTTCGACCCAGCCGGATCCTATCAAAACCGACATTACCATTCGCAGGGCTGATAGGATATGGTGGCTGATATCCATATTGAACGCTTTTATAAGCAATGATTCAGATACAATTATACAAAACAAGATGCATTAACTACACGCTTCTATGTCCAAGAATGATACCTATATATACCTGATGATCTCCAACGCTTTGCTTTTCCTCCACAGGGTCAACATCCACGACAATTATTTGCGAGCTCCCCGTTTATTTGGGGCTGTTGTCGAGGTGGACGGACGCAGGCTTTTCCTGCATGCAGGCGTAGGTACCGGCGCCTCCAGCATGGCAGAAGGTAGCAATGTCGACGTGACCGAAGATGCCGTCGCTATTCGCTCGTTAGTTATGCTCCCAGCCAGGAAGAGGGCAAGGTAAGATAGGGTAGAAGAACTTACGCAACTCCGTTAGCGTCGTGGTACAGACGCAGGGTGAAGGTGGTGGCGTCGGACCCGGCGAGCACCATGAAGTGGTACGAGGCGTCGCCGCAGTCGATCATGCTGGTCGGCAGGCCGTGCACCTTGTCAGCGTTGGCGTTGCACACGATGTTGTGGCCCGCGGCGCCCGACAGTAGGTTGAACGACACGCCGTCGACCGCGTTGCCCGCGTTCTTGTGCACGCTGAACTCCGTGATGTTGGCGTCCTCCTGGGCCCCCTGGCGCGCCTGGATGGCTGCTGGCGCGGCCATGGCGGTGCCGAAGAGGGCGAGGGCGACGGTGGTGAACTGCATCTTGATTTGTAGTTTGGGGGTTGGTTGAGGGGACTGGCGAGTTGGATAATTGGAGCGAATGTAAATTGCCGAGTCGAGCGAGGAGTAAATTAGCGAGTGTCTGTGTTTGGTGAAGAGCCGAAAAGAAGTCTTACCGAAGGGTGCGAGCCGCAACTCTTATATCTTCTCGTCGACCATGGTCCGTGAAGTCACTCTGAAGTCAACTTCACGATGCAAATAGGCTATCCTCGCGGCCACGTTAGGATCGACGTCACTGCACGAAGCGGTAATGTGAGTTTCCATGGCTAGTAAGATGCCCTATGGACCCTGATAGCTGGGATCATTGCCAAGTCGGGCAATTCTCCTATGACTTCGTGGTGCTCCCCGGTTTTTTTCTATTTGGTAATACGAGCCGCCAAACTAAGCTTTCTTCCTAAAATAACTACATGTAGCGTGGACCAAACCAGGTTAAAGGGGTACCCAACGAGGCAATTTGGGGGAACGTTTAGGTGTCTTGATTGGTTTAATGGGCGCTGCTGAAACGCTGTGATTTGCTCCCACTCGTGTTCACCATCTACAAAATGACTGGCTTTCCCGTCTCCACTTGCTCCAGGTTTTCCATCAAGTCGGGTCTAACCTCATGAGCTATAGGCGAATGCGATGCGCAGACCTCAAATGCAGTCTAGTTAGTAATAGTCCGTCGAACGGCTACGCTTCGGTGACAAAGCCGACTTCGAGGTTCCGCAGTGTGGAGAGAATAGTGAGGCGGTGTTCCGAGAGTCACTTAATGAGCGTTATTTCCACGAAGCTAGAGGGAGATGAGGGCCGCGGAAAAGCACGAAAGAATGAAGATCTAGCTTTGATTGTGGAACGAATAGGCTATATGGCGTCGATCCTTCGAGGACCATTATTCAACTGTGATCAACTGGTTGGTAGAAATCCTCTGTATGCACTCTGAGAAGACTATCACTACAGATTACCTAGGCATATTGTCACACGGAATCTAGAGTATTGGAAGGCTTTCCAAAATTCAACACTCCCTGATCAATGCTGATATGACACGTTGCGATCTCATCACTATACATAGCACTACGAGAATTAATCGTGTTGGGGGATTGATGGTGGTTTTTGGCTGGCGTCATCCATTCTAGAAGGCTTCCTATTATAGATGTGAGATATTTGGAGTGCTATATTAGGCTTCTGTATTTTCTAATTGTTCATATCAATTGCATTGTTCATCACTTATG
Source organism: Hypoxylon sp. FL1857 (assembly GCA_022578955.1). Taxonomy (NCBI): domain Eukaryota; kingdom Fungi; phylum Ascomycota; class Sordariomycetes; order Xylariales; family Hypoxylaceae; genus Hypoxylon; species Hypoxylon sp. FL1857. The sequence goes on from MU400433.1 coordinate 109,393, forward strand.
CTACTCCCTTTGAAGATTATATAGGTAAGTAGGGAATTAAGTTACTTAGTAAAGTCAAGAGTATACCTATATCCCATGCAAAGATTATCATGGATTGAGGAAGTGCGAATAACAGGTAGGCATCTAATAATAGCCGTGTTCTACGCTGAGTTCCCACGTAAACTCTTTAAGCCTGTTTCAGTGTCTAATCCTCATCTGTGTACAAATTTTCGGCGTTAATCTGCCGGGTATACGGAACGCTAAAGGAGGATCAACATCAACTTCAAACCCGGGACACGAAGGCTGATCTACTAGACCCAGACTCCACAATTCAGAAGATGGGGGATAGAAGTTTAGCAGTGAATCCTCATGTGATTAGGATGTAGACGACAAGGCCTGTGAGCTTTCAGCTGAGGTCTGGGTATCCCATCTAGGTAACCCCTTTGACTCCTCCGCTAGAACCCCAGAGCTGCTCCCGCTCTCTTCCTCAGAGTCCCAGTCCTCAAACCCCTCATCATCACTGTCATCCACGTACTCATCTTCATCTGTCTCGTCCACATCGCCACTGATATTTGTTGCGCTCACAGGAACCGAATAGGGGGACTCGCATTTCCCCGAGAGCATAGCAGCCCTAATGTCCAATCCAGGCCTTAGAGCCATAGTGCCCCCAATCGAGACAAATAGCGACTCATCTGAGCTGTGAGCTGTCAACTGCTTGCGGCAGTCCCCCCAGGCCTCATTCCGGAGGTAATTATGGATCAATTCCTGCTCATCCACGGGCTCGTGACCCTCGTCGACGGACTCCTGAATCGCAAGCTCGATAAACCGGAAATACTCAGCTGAGTGCACGCTGCAATGCCAAAATTCCTTACCGCTCAGCGGCGAGATGACAGCGAAGAATAGGTAGAAGTCGGTTTCTTGGGGAGACTTGAAGCAGATCCGCAGTAGACTGGATGTGACGAATGAGCTCCCGCCAACGAAACGATGTAGGCCAAGTAGCGCCGTGGTCTCGTCGAAAATGTGCGGCGGATGCGTCCTGATGTCGTATCCCACGGCCCCGAGGGGTGAGCCGCGCTTGCCTGTGGACAAGAGTCGTTTGGCAGTCGGGTCTACAAATAACAGCACGCCATGTTTGAATACAGGGGGCACGTCAAAAGAACGGATGAAGATCTTAGAAGGGGCTTCCACTCGGTCTATGTGCCGCGACCGGATTAACAGGCTGAGGCGCTCTCTGGTGTCTGTTGCTTCTTTTGATAACATGGTTGGGCTATGTTGAGACCTGCTCCGGTCCAGGATGTTGGAGCCAGACCTACGCGGGTTTGTCCGCTCCATGGCAATGCACGCACGCATATTCAGGTGGCCGCCTAGGAGTCCCGCGTCGAGGACAACGAATAGCTGCGTCAGAGTATAAACAACTGGTAGATAGATGGACAGGCCCAGGTTCGTTAGCGAGTACGGCATCGGGCTGCCCCATGCGTCGATTGGCACGTAGTCTCCCGCATCGACGAAAGCAGTGGGCGATGGGGCCAGCATACTATTCCACCCCGCCCGCATGCTGCTATTCCGGCTCCAGCAGAAGATGGTATGGTCGTTCGACGTCTTGATAATCTCCTCTTGTAAGCGAACGAACGCCTTCGAGCCTTCGCCGTATAGTAACGGCATATTCACATCGAATAACCCAAGCAAGCAGTAGGCTATGTCTTCCACGCGGGTGGTCTCGCGCCGTGCCGCCCACGACATCTTCTTAGCGATACTCACCGCGTGTAAGTTCGCGCGCCCCTGGAGGAGTGCCACCTCAATGCCGGTAATCGTGGAGATATCGCTAGCCAACTCCCGGCGATCCCCTATATTCTCCCAGGAATTGGAGTAGAACACCAGTCGGCGTGGAGCAATCAGCTCTTGAAGCGTCCATCCACGACGGAACCATTTACTGTCCCGAAATGGACGCAGCGGGACATCAGCCAGGTAAGCATAGCAGACCTCGGAGTGTCTGTACCAATTGTACATAGAATTGATAGCCTCAGTGAGCTCGGCCGAGCTGGCCTTATCAATACAATTGGTATCAATCCATATCCAGTCGATCCCATCCTGTTGGGCTATTTTACAAGCGCCTTGGATCTTGTGGAAACCTGACTTTGTCGTGGTGGACGGGTTCAGGTCAACGAAATCGTGGAAGCTGATCTCCTCCCCCTCCACCCAAGTATGGCTTAGTGTCGCGTAGGCGGGAATCGCTTTGCCGTGGAACTCCTTGAGCTCCAGAGACTCGGTGTTCAGCAGTCGCATTGCGTGGGCATGGCTAAGGCCACGGACCAAATTTTCTTTGTTTCTTCTTGGCCGCCGGCGGGGCTGCCGCTTTGATGAGGGAGCTGAAAAACATGGGTCTTATAGACAATGTGTTTTTTTGCACGACTAGGTTAGGCCGTCGCGGCAGATTTCGACGATAAGCAGGTGTAAGCCACATCACACCGCTTCCGCCGTACGTACTTCGAAATCGATCCTGTTCAACTATACAATTAGTGATACGTCACCCATCTTATATATCTTCCAACATATATCCATGCAGGAATAGTAATAAACATATGATTTCTCATACAAATTCAAAGTTCCAAGGCAGTTGCACTCCAAGATCTCATTTATATGGCTTGGGAAGTAATTCAAGGCCCATATGGGAATAAATTCGGTTTACATTCGATATAGATACGTATAACGTGATATGGAGCTATGACTGCTATCTCAACATGTGAATCTCGCCTCCCATTGGACTTTTCCATCCTATCTGATGATCCCAAATGAAAAGAAAAAGAGAAAGGGGGGGGGGGGGGGGGGGGGTTGAAATGGGTGCTGGGGGTTAAACCCCCAATATTTATATTATAACGGGAAAAACGGCGTTGAAAATTTAACATTAAAACCAAATTTGGTAGGCATTTTAAAC
>MU400434.1:0-109007 GCA_022578955.1 Hypoxylon sp. FL1857
ATAATTACGTTTTTAACGTTTAATATAATTAATATATATTAATTAATATATTAATATTTTAATATTAAATATTAATTAATTAAAATTTTTAATTAATATTAAATTATAAAATATATTTTATCGTTATTTTATAACATTAAAATTTAATATTAATATTAATTAATAAAGTTGTTTATTATTATTATATTTTTTAAATTAATTAAATTAAAATATAAAAAATAATAATATATTTAATATTAATAATAAAAATTTAAAAAATTCTTAAATAAAATATTAATTTAATAAAAAATATAATATTATTTATTAAAAATTATTTAAATAAATATTTTTTAGAAAATTTCATTTATATAATATAATAAAAATTTAAAATTATATTATATTTATATATTTATATATTATATCATTATATATAAAAAATAAAATTTTAACTTTTAATATATATATAAATTTAAAATTATGTCATTAATTTTTATAATTTTAATAAATTAACGGTTTAATATTAAATGGTTAACCGTTTTAACTTATTAACGTTTAATTATAAGCTTTTACAGATGTAAAATGTCGGGGAGTTTTTAAGGAAGGAAATACGGACAAGGTATCGAAGTTAGATGCTCATTGGTTCTTGGATGTGTGCCTAGTGGCGTAACTCCCTAGAATACCACCTAAATATCTTCTCGGCGCTCGGAGTGACATAGCTTACCGGGTGGTTTATGGAGAAACCTCCAAAGAGTCTTGATTAGGGCGCCACCTAAAAGCATTCTAGATATAGATTGCGCTATATGGATTCTGTAATATTGGATTGAATCACCGGGAGGAAAACTCATGCTAAATTCTTGTTTGCTCTCCAACACTTCCCGTTTAATACGGTCTGTAAGCCGGGGAATGCGCCTATTGAACTTGCTCAATATTTGGTCAGAGGCTTGAACTACGGAATACATGAACGATCGTCACATCATGGATAGTCGAATGGCTCTAGTCGGTTCCTCGGTCGGGAGATACCGTTTAGTCGGAAACGTAGAAATCCCTACGCCAAAGCCAGACATGGTACTCTGTCGAGTAGCCGCCGTTGCTTTGAATCCTGCCGATGCGAAGATCATTGATTACTCTCCTGCGCCTGGATCAATAGGAGGCAAGGATTTCGCCGGAGAAGTTGTACAAGTTGGTTAGAACGTTACCAGATTCAAGGTGGGACACCGAGTCTACGGTTTCACATTTGGTCTTCATCCGGATGACAAAACCACCGGAGCATTCGCTGAATACGCGCTCGCAACCGAGGACCTAACCTTTAAAATACCACCTAATATGAAATTCGAAGCGGCTGCAACTATGCCTCTGTCGATTGGTACAGCGGGTCTTGCTCTTTATCAAGAGCTTAGGCTCCCTTGGACTGTGACGGGACTCGAAGAACAGCGATTTGTATTGGTATGGGGAGGCGCCAGTTCCACTGGAGCAGTTGCAATACAACTGCTGAAGGAGTAAAACCAACCCCACTAAGCAAGATTGTACCTAGTGCCTGGTATGATAGCTAGGTAATTAGCATATGCAGGTCGAGGTTTAAACCCGTTGCAACATGCTCTCTAGCAAACAAAGCCTTACTGAAGTCTCTTGGCGCGATTGAGACTTTCGACTATCATTCGCCGGCATGCGGGTTAGAAATCCGTGAATATACCCAGAATTCATTAGAATATGTGCTGGATTATATCACGACCTCGGAGACCATGGCCATGTGTTACGAGGCTATAGGGTCAGCGGGGGGCAAATACGTTTCATTAGATCCCTTTTCGACCCATGTTCAATATACTCGAAGGGATATCTACACAAATTGGATAGTAGCATTCACATTGTTTGGAGGGCCTGTTAATTTCTCGGGTACATATGGTCGCCCGGCCATGAAGGAGCACCGTCAATTTGCCACTGAGTTGTACACAATAGCGGAGAGTTTGGTGAGGGAGGGTCGGCTGATACCAACACAGTTCGAAATCAAGCCTGGGGGTCTAATTGCACTCGAGGCCGGTATCGAGGACATCCGGAAAGGAAGGACTAAGAAGGGCAAACTCGTTTACCCCCTATCAATATAATGATAGTTGGTCAAGGTTCAAGAGCAGCTCAAAAAACCCCGGCACCTTTCATCGTAATGCTCCGACTTGTTCCTTGCGATCGCGACCCTTATCCCCGACCGGTAACGCTCCCATATTGTGCAAGTTGGAACATTCCGATGAGCTTTGCTTTGTAATGCGCGGCATTAGGTACCTAACCTACCTACTCATCCGCCAATTAAAATACCGGGACAAAGATCATCGCAACCATGATCCATCACGACAGTTTTGGCCCTGTGGAACCGATCCATGATACTTTATGTTGGTACCTATCTATACTGGTTGGAAATAGACTTACTATTAAGTCCATATGTCGTTTCACCTTCCAGTCCTTGCCTTCACTAGACTTTACATCGGACCCAGCTTGTTGGGTAACGCGTTACACTGCAGATCGGTAAGGGAGAACATCCTGTTACCGGGGGCTTTTCTGTGATTACTTAAGAGCCAAGCCGTCCTATTTCAAATACTTGGCGTTCTTGTTGCCTTAGTACAAAGGGAATTGATCTCCTTACGAAGTCTATGGACATCTCTCAATTTTCATTTGAAGCAATCTGTAGATAGTTGCTGAGTTCACGAACGCGAAATGGCCGAGAATCAAGCGCAAGACCGAGGCGGCTCGCCACGGGAACCACTCCTCAAATTCTCTGTCATGCACTACAAGAAAGAAGGGGTCTCCGATGAGGCTTTCAAAAAGTGGTTCGAAGACGAGCAAATCCCTCGATCCATTACGATGTTCAAGAAATATAACATCGCCAGATACTCTATGGTACTCTACCATTCTTATTTGTATAATGATCCAGGAGGCCTGATGCACTAACACTCTCCCATAGTACCTGACGCCAACTGTCCTACGCGAGACCTTTGATCAGGAACTGAAGGAGAGAAGGAACAACAATTGGAAAATGGCGGACTTCAGCGCAGTCACCTCGTATTGGGTGCATGATGCTGATGACTTGAGGAACGTGTTGTCAAGTCCAGACTGGGCCGAGAAGATCGCGGGGCCGGAGACGGAATGGGTCAATATGGATTCGGCGGTAGTCCTTGCCGGATTCGAGACAGTGTACTTAGAGGACGGAAACATTATTAATACGGTCCCAATTCCCGAGTAGGTTAAGTGGCGACTGTTAGGCAGATGCCTGTCGAACTTATGTCAAAACTCGAGGGCTCTTTACATTCGATAGAGTACAGAAGCAATAGTAAATCTACATCAATAGCGTCGAATATATTGGCGAAACTTATGCTCATCACTGAGAAATTGGCAATCGATTCTTCTACTAAGCACCGTCTGGGAGAACATAACAACGCGACTTATTGTAAGATGGTAAGCACATCTAAAAGCCCCCATCGGATCGGTTAGATTCACCTTCGGAAACATCAATCATAAGAGTGATCAGTGGAGGTATTTCTAATCACTAGTCAAATCGGGATCCAACATGCATATCTAGGTAACTGTCAGGATTCGGACACTTCGGATGCTGTAAGGGATACTTAGGTAGGTAGACAAAGAGTATCTTGTATGTATACCCGGCTCCTCAGTCGTTAGGTTAGAGCTCTTCGCGCAATAACATTGTTCTTTCCCTCATCCTATGGTCGGCCTTGCAACAGTCGGGTCGACGTCCCTCCGCTGACCATATCATGCCAAGTCGTACAAGCTGGGCAAGCAAACCCGCTCTTTATCAAGTCTCCAACCTCTTGACATACCCTTATGAAAAGTCCCAATAATCACAACTTTTTAAGTGTTAACGGCTTTAGGACTCTCAATTTGACTTGTTCCTCCTGTTGAGCAACTGGATATCCCTGCGGCAATGGCATCATCCCCAAAGCCTCAAGCTTCTGGCTATGGGTGGCGTTTCTGGGTATGCGAAATCCTTGTGACGCTCCACGAATCCAGGCTAACCCATAGTTTCCAAGGGGATAATCAGCTCCCTTTCGATCATGTCAATTCTATCAGCACTAGATATCTCCGCCATTTCCACTACCCTACCTTCGATTGTGGATGATCTCGGGTCCGATTATGCCTATATCTGGATTGTCAATGCCTACTTCCTGACGTCGACAGCATTTCAGCCCCTTTATGGGCAGACCGCCAATATTTTTGGTCGGCGCAGCCTAACCCTTTTAATTATGTTCCTCTTCGCTGTGGGTTCCGCCGTCTCGGGGCCGGCACCAACTTTAGGTGCTCTTATAGCCGGTCGTGCTGTGCAGGGTATGGGAGGTGGCGGCATCAACGTCATGATTGATATGATAGTCTGCGATTTGGTTCCTTTGCGTGAAAGGTCTAAATTCATCGGCATCATATTTGGGACGTTCTCTGTAGCTGTTGCACTCGGACCTTTTATCGGTGGTTTGCTCGCTGAGCGAGTGACCTGGCGCTGGGTATTCTACATCAATCTTCCCATCGCCGCAGCCTCTTGGCTGGCATTAGCACTGGTACTTAGAGTACGATACAAAAAAGATAATATTCGGAATCTTCTCAAGCGTGTCGATCTTGGGGGTAATGCAGTCCTGGTCGCATCTGTTGTCGCCATTTTGCTTTCTTTAACTTGGGGCGGTACTAAGTACCCATAGACATCGTGGAGGACGCTGGTACCATTAATCCTTAGGTTTCTTAGGCTGTTCGTTTTTCTCGGCATTCAAACTAAGGTCCCAGAGCCTACGATGCCTCTCAGACTGTTCTTCAATAGAACGTCTCTCGGCAGTTACGGTCTTACTTTCGTACATTCTATCCTCTCATATTGGATTACTTACTTTCTTCCCTTGTACTTTCAAGCCGTTCTGGAAGCTGATCCCGTCACTTCGGGAGTCGACTTGCTTCCGACTGTCGTTGTGTCCATGCCTTTCGCCATTATCGCAGGTGTGGGCCTCTCGAAATTTGGTCGCTACCGACCATGGCACTTCATTAATGTAGCTCTGTTTGCCATATCATTTGGATTATTCTCATTGCTTAACGAGAAGAACTCTCGTGCCTATTAGGCAGGTATTCAATGTATTGGAGCAGTAGGAGCTAGGGTCTTGACTACCACAACCCTCCCAGCAGCACAGTCCCCTCTCAAGGAACAAGACCAAGCTGTAGCAACAGCAACATAGGCCTTCATACGCAGCTTCGGCGGTGTTTGGGGGGTCGCTATACCCGCAGTTATTTTCAACTCCAGAGTCAACGATCTCTTAGATTGTTTACAGGATGAGAGCCTACGGAATCTACTAGCTAATGGGGGTGCTTATGGCCTAGCCTCTAGGGAATTTATGGCTTCATTTAACACCAATCCGACCCTGAAAGCACAACTCAAGAGTATATACGTTGATAGCCTCCAGCTTTGTTGGTAAGTAGGCATTGGGTTTTCGCTGTTGGGCTTCATCATCGCGATAGTTGTGAAGGAGATTCCAATGCGCACGGAGTTGGAAACCGAGTTTGGAATAGAAGCTACTGAAAAGCAAGAATATAGAGAAGCTGAAAGGGGGGGAGAAGTTCGCTCAATGAGTCTGCTAAAAAATGGAAGAGTCCTTGATGTAGCTGCCGAGCAAACTGTATCTTAGGTTTCGGATTTAAGGATAGAAGATATATCGATAGAGCTTCTAGGTTCGACCTTGTTGTTGATGAACTTACCATCTTCCAAACCGGTAAACACAATATACGATGTACGAGCTTTTTGGAACCCTACAGGACACTGAATAAAACACTTTTTGCCGTTTTCAATCAGCCCGGAATAGGATCTATTAGCCGTCGAATCTATGAATGACCATATCCTCGATACGGCAGTCCAACTTCTACACGGAGCCCTTCCTTCACTCCACCGCGAACATGAAACCTAGAAAGTAGCACACCCATGACGGAAAATCAGCAACGACTGCTCTCACAAAATTCATCCGAACCCAGTCCGCCGTAGCCATTTGATTGTCCTTATCTTTCTCACTGATCCGCTTCACAATCGCCATATCGCGGGGCCCAAACGCAAAGTGAAGAGCACTAAATATGGCAGCAGCAGCATAGAGATAACCAGACATGAGGTGGTTAGCTCCCGATGCTCTCAATACATCCAAGGCGCCCTTCTTGATGATGAGGCTTGCCACGGTTGTGCTGATACCGAGGGGTCACAAAGTGAAGATCATTGCCAGCGATGGCGGAAACCAGCGGTCCTTATTGGCGGGAATAGCACAGCTAGCTTCCGCGCGTAAATCAGGCGCGAAGGTGCTGAAGGGGCGAAGATATAGGTCTTCCGACATAGTGTGGGTTATGTACGAGGTGGAGGCAAGAAGGGGAGCAACCCGAAGGAGCATGAGAAATAAATTAACGACTACGCATTTGCTCATGAATATGTAGTTCGTTCAATTCGAGTTATCGAGACTATTAACCCTTTGTTATTATTTGCTTACGGCGGATGTTTGCGAAAGCGGCGTGTCGGTAAAACAATACGTAATATGTAAAAGCTCGGGTAAACGACGTTATCTTAAACATCAATTCCAAAATGCTCCTTGCATATAGCTTATTATAGTCTGCCAGTAAGTAACCTCTTTACTCTAGGCACCAGCAAGGTTACGTCACGCCTGTGCTTTAACCCTGAATCTATCTGGTGAATATCATGATTAGCTGCAAACCTATTCCAGGCTTTGCAAGTTTGTTCTATAATATTAGGTATTTCTGTATCAGTAATAAGATCAAGACGTTCCTAAAGTGCAAAGAGCATGCTCGGGTTAGCCGGACGCTTATGGTCCACGGGTTGGATGGAAATCTTACGATTATATTCATAAAGAGCCCAGCACTCGCATGTACGACCAAGTGGCAATGGAATGGCCACACACCGGGGTTTTCTACCTCCCATTGAATCACTATATATGTTGGTTTCTCTGGTGTCCCAGGGGAGAGCTGCTGTCCGTCTCGCCTTTGCGGGTTTGTTGGATTCGTTATGACTCCATCCCATTCACCCACCCCTTCGGCGAGTACCCAGAAATCAGACATTCCATGGAGATGCATATTATGCATAACTGGAAAATAGTTCGATACTATAAGCCGAATTGATGTGGCATTCGCCATATTGACGACGTTGTATTCCGGATGGTTGGGAAAACTGGTCCGGCCGTAAAATGCATCGCGAAGAAGCGGCTCACTAGATGTCATCGGAATATTAGTACATTTACAGTTTTATAGGTCGAGTTCAGCAGTCGTTGTTAGGTTTTGAGGCTTGTAAAATCCGCCTTATGTGGGTTCTAGTCGATGTTATGTATGAAGCCAGGGTTTTATCTCACCTATAATCGGCGTAGAAGGTTGAGTTATCTACATAGAATAACAGGTTCCCCGTCCCGTTGGTGGTCACGGTGATATCAATATTCTTAATGACATCTGGGGTAGTAGGAGTTTTCGGAAATAATGGCACCGTCTGAGAGAGTGGATCCTGCCCATATGTGTTAGCTAAATTCATGCTTATTTAATCCTTATTGCTTCGTGTACATTTGCACAATTGTTTGACACCCATTTCACACCCTGTGTGCTTGGGAGGGCTTTCGTATCTGCCTCCTGGTAGTATATGGCAGCTGTAGCATTAGGCTGATAGGACGTCACATTAAGACAAGTAACGTCAAGCTCGGATCGCATCCAAACAGCATCTGTGGTCGCTCCAGTAGCCGTGACTAGTATATCTGATCTTTGCCCGACCCCCAAAGTCACGGTTTTGGTGGTATATGGTATAACAGGAACGAAATCATTAGAAATAACAACCAAATCATGATTATCAATAGAGAACTTCTGATTGCCATTGCCACCAGCATTGATTAATCGAAGGAGATACGTCTTTCCGGCCTCGAAGTAGAATTTGTCGTGTATAATCCCTTCTTGTATACATGGTATGCCCGGAGATGCCAGACTGCAGTCAAACGGCATCTTGCCATTGATAAGATTGTTATCAATAGGCAAAAAGTCGGGGGGGATATGATAGACGGATAGAAGATAGCTAAAGTATTCTGTGTGTGTGTAATCGGTCTCAAGTAAAAGTTAGCTGAGATGCCACATCGGAGCAGACTCCATTTATTAGAAAGCCATACCAGTAAAAGAGGACCGAGGTCAATGTCGTACTTTGCAATTTGTGGCCTAAGTTAGAAGGTTAGACTAAATAAGCTCCGATAAGTGTTGAGAAGGGGTGATCTTGCCCATGAATGACCATCGGCCCAAAAAGTCCATCAATATATTGGGCTGAATAATGGGAATGCCACCAGCTTGTTCCAAATGTTTCAGCTTGGAAGCTATATACAAAGGTCTCCCCAGGCGCGATTGGACATTGCTGAACGGACGGAACTCCATCGTACCAAGGTGTCTTACTCTGCGGTAGCCCATGCCAATGTATAGAGGTTCCTTCTTTCGGGTCATCGATGGCGTTGTAAACAACGACTTCGATAGTATCACCCCAGTTTGCTTCAATAAGAGGACCTGGAAACTGATCGTTGACGAGCATCATGTGTTTTTTAACCCCATCTGGTGACTTAATTGACCTTTTGATTGTGAAGTTATAATACCTTGTCACGCCAGTATAGGGAGCTGGTCCTGCTGCGTTGAACGAGCTACCCCAAGCTTCAGTCTCAGATCCCTAGTGGCGTTAGTCTGAATATCATCCCAGAGATGTTAAATATGAGCTACTTTAACATACACCATGTTGTTGATAATACGGGAGGCTCAGGATATCTGAGGCAGGGTCAGCCCTTTTCGATGATCCAAACACCCTTGGGAAGCCCATTCCTCCCGCGTTTGGAGGAATAATACTCCAGAGTCCAATGACTACGCAAACATAGCCGCCTAAGTAAAACATATTTGCACGGATTGGATTTCTCGTCGCAAGTAGTATTTCAGAAAACTGTAAGTTTAGTCGAATAAGTGGATTGGTAATATTTATAAATTTTACTGTAATACAGCTCTCCTCTAAGCAGGTTGCCTTCTATCTTTACAAGCCTCTCAGGATGATTTCAATGAGATCCATGGTCAACATGTAGCCCATATTAGCTCATTCGATGTATGGAGCCCACCTCTTCCAAAATCAGCTTGATTTTCCCCCAACTTAAGCTGCGCCGCAAATATGACTGAAGGTTTCCATAGAATAGATAGGCCATCTGAAGCGGTGACCTCGACGACCAACAAGCATTGATACTCAATGCGGCGTAGAATGATCACAACCAGATCCTTAACCTATATGCCATGGACTTGTAACGGTGAAGTTGCCTTCTCAATATTGTAACGTAGTATCTAGGGGTAATCAGCTCCAACACGTTGTATTCATGGGCATTTACAGAATCCTATGGACGCATTGGCTGCGATGTATTGGATATCTTCGCTGACTGTATACTATGTCAGCAAGGCTGCCGCAATCAGAATTTTGCTTCAACATAGATCATGGTTGGGGTAAGAAATGCCTCACCCCCTCTTCGGAGGAAGAACCGTTTTGGGAATTCAGCATGTTTCATTGATGGATTTCAGCGGTGGGCAGGCTGTAAGAAGCTCTCTTGGAGCTACATTTCAAGCATCTAGGTATCCCAGCGAAGACATGGCAATATATTAACCTGTTGGCTACGCCTCCTTTGCTGAATCGTGAACATGCATGTGAATAATGCAATTAATTAAGGTTTTGCCGCAAATAGCGTAGCACCAAAGGTATTGTATCATTCCAAGTTGACGTGTTGGTGTAGACTTCCATTCCAGTTAGAAGGTTCATTTTGGTTTAGGCATACCGGCCAACACACTTACATTTGGACCAATCCTACAACGAACAATCCGGCCCGTAAGTCTACCATATTTATCCCGCTGATCTGGTTGCTTGATCGTAACCTATGGGCGCCTTATGTCACAATACTACTTAAAGCAGTTTCGTATCAGTATGAGTGAATGTAACATCTGGCTTCCAACGCCAAGAATTACAGACAAGTCACTATGCAGCGTGCTGTCACTGGGATTGAAACAGAAAACCAACACCCATCTAAGTTCCCATTACACATCCCGTATGGGAACGGTATTTTGGCAATAAGGTCAATCAAGGTATAGGTACATATGCACTTATCACTACTACGCAATTGATGAGACTATGTGATGTATAGGTCCTTTCCCTGAAATATTTGTACTACTTCAAAAGAGTATTCTCGAGAACCTAGCATGTGATAGCTTATATCATCTTAAGTCCAAAAACGTACAATGGACGAAGTCCCAGGCTTGTACTTAGTTTCTCTTTCCACCATTTCGTATGGTATTTTCGTTGTCAATTGGTCTCCCTCTATCCATCTCACATTTAACATAGCTCGTGCACCTACAGATGGCTTCAGGATTGGACGAAGCTTACGTCTTGTTGGGGAAGATCCAACGCATTATAGCTCAACCAGAACTAGTATTTCGGCTCCAGAATGATGCTATTCGGCGTGCACTACGCGAGGCTGGCCGGAAGCTGTCGTTATCAATGGAAGCGCCAGGGGACAGCGTCCACAGAATCACCAACACAGTAAGCCTTGATCCATGACCCTAGGCACCTAGACTAACCCCATTTAAGCCATTGCAGCTCTCCCTTGCCCGGATTGGTGTTGAGAAACGAATTTTCGATATACTTGCTGAAGGCAATGGCCAGGTTCTCACCAACGATGAGCTCGCACGCCAAAGTAGCATTGATCCGGTCTTGATGAGTACGCAGAAACTCGGCGTTTTATGGTATTGACTAATTGGAACCAGAGAGACTCTTACGATACTACCAGTCCTACGGGATGATTTCGCAGCCTGGCAATAACGAATACTGCTCCAATAATGTCACAAAAGCTCTTGCCTCGGATGGCGGCCGATCTGGGATCAGCTATTTGTAAGTTCTGAAGTGGAGTTTTAGTTGATATGTCACTAATATCATACTCAACAGCTTTGAGATGATATCACCGTCATTCATGGCATTCCCCCGTTTTCTGCGTCAGAATGGATATGCCAACCCTACCGATCCCAGCTATTGCCCTTGGCATCTTGGGCACGACACTGATCTGTCCCCCTTTCCTTGGCTACAGAGTCACCCGGAACACTTTGGATACTTTCTTCCGTGGATGGCTGCTCAACGCGATGGTTTACCAATATTCCTAGACGTCATTGATTTTCAGCGGGAGTTCGCTCAGGGTTCCACGCCATCTACTCCTCTTTTCGTCGACGTCGGCGGTGCCGTAGGTCATCAATGCATTGCCTTGAAAAAGAGGTTCCCTGAGCTGCCTGGCCGTATAATTCTTCAAGAGCAAGCACACGTTATTCACCAAGTCAAAGAGAATCCGCTTCCAGGATTCGAGGGCATTGAGGCAGAAGCATACGACTTCTTCACACCACAACCAATAAAAGGTACGTAGCATGAACCCGACACAACATGAACAAGCCCTGAATGTTTTACAGGCGCTCGTGCCTATTATCTCCGCAATATTCTTCATGACTGGCCCAACCACAAATGTAAAGAGATTCTTCAGAACATCAAAATGGCCATGAGCAAAGATTCTGCGATATTAATCGATGAAATGGTCCTCTCTGAATGTGGTGCTCCATGGAGAGCTACTCAGCTGGATATTGCGATGATAACCTGTCTAGCCGCCATGGAAAGAACAGAAGCGGACTGGCGAGCTCTCCTTGATGAATCTGGATTGAAGATTCAGAAGACACGGAAATACACCGATGAGTGTGAAGACTGTGTGCTAGTTGCTATCCCTAAATAGGCCAGTATAGGATGTCATCCGTATGGTTGATTTAAAGTTTTGTTTGGTCACATGGATCTAAAGACCAGCCTACAGGCGAACTATTGCATATCCATCCTATAGTAGCCGCGGCGCAGGAAACTTGATTCAAGTCTATTAATTAGATTCCGTTAGTACATCGTCTAAATTTTAAATAAGAATGTTAATACGTTGTTGGTAGCTCATACTGCAACGTGCTTTTCTGGTTACCCCTGAAGTGGCCCCTTTTCACCGTATGTCACGCAACCTTCAGCCGACCAAGGTACCTACATATAATGGCACCGATTCATTCGAACCGATAGTACTTCTGTCATACGGCACACGCTGGTGGGCTTAGGTTGTAATGGTTAGCCTTCGTCCCATCCACCGGGAGCTACGTTATGCACTGCGCCCCCTATATTTCAAAATTGATGTAGTTCCAAGGTAACATCTAGCTATGCAGCAGAACCAACAGGATGCCCGAAAAGGAATGAAATATATTATTCGAGAGCTTCAGCTATGAAACTGAGGACGTGAGGAACCGAACTTGGAGGATAAATGGTCGATGTTTATTGGAACTGTATCACCCCTTGATGTACAGTAATCGACACGAGTGGTGTTTTGAGTTATCAGACAATAGGCCGTTCCTAATATGCTTCCTCCTGCAGGAATAGATACCTCCCTAACACGATACGCGACAGAAGTATGCTTTTCATTAAGTAATCCATTCAAACCTCTGCGACTGGCCTTATGTTTCTCTTCCCCGTGATTTGCGAGTCCTTAGCAATTTGATCATCTAATCCTGCTGCTTCTTCCAGATATTCCTAATATTTAGGACCACGAATTCCGAGCAAAATGGCACCATCTATTCCGACTCCAGTGATGACACCCGATATTGACCGCGGATCCCAATTGATATCCATATACTCTTCTCAATGCGGTATATCCCTCATATTCTTGTCTCTACGCCTTTGGGCACGCATTCATATTCGAGGAATGGGTTGGGATGATACATTCATGGTAATTACATGGGTTAGTCTAATACAACTCCCATCTAGTAGATACCTACATATGACACAGCACAAAAGACGTATGCTGACTAATAGGTATATTGCGACAGCTTCTATTCGCATGTTTAACAGTCATAGTCGGATTCATCGGCGCCAATGGAGGTACACGACATGTGTACTTTCTCGGAGCAAGCGAGGTAGAATATGTGGTCAAGCTTAATTACATTGCCCAGCCTTTTGGAATTGTGTCCGTTGGGACAGGAAAGATCGCGGTGGGATTGACGATTCTCCGCCTTCTTGGTTCTACATCAAAATGGAGGAAACGGGGTCTGTGGGTGCTAATTATATTGACCGGCGTCATCACCATAGTCACCGCCATCTTCACCTTCACTCAATGTAAGGTTCCTGCTGCCTTGTGGCAGCCATCATTGCGGCCTACAGCCTCCTGCTACGATCCCTCCATACAAAGCAACTTTAGTATTTTCAGCGCGAGTTGGAATTCTGCTATAGACTTCATACTCGCATTGCTCCCGGGGACCTTTATATGGCGCCTGCATCTAACGGTGCGTAAACGCGTAGGGCTGATTGTTCTGCTGGGATGTGGTATGCTTTCAGGGGTATGTTCAGCGATTAAGACGGCACAACTTGTGTCTCTCGCCGCTCGCTCAGACCTTACCTGGGCAACTTATCAGTTGTTCGCCTGGGCCAGCGCAGAGATCTTCGTCATCATTCTATGCGGATCTGTTCCGACTCTAAAGCCACTCTGGAACCGTGTTTTCAGTCAGAAAAGGAGCAAACTGACGCCTCAAAGCTTTACTTATGGACAATACAGCTTTGAACCAGGATCTTCAAACTCACGGTTTCGAAAATCCAAGAATGCCGGCCACGAATTAACAAGCTTCGATAACATAATGGGCACGGCTAGCGCTGCACTTGCAACAAGCACGACGGGCGAACCCGACGCTGGTAATTGCCCGTCAAATATCTCTAATCTGCCAGGAGTAACCTCCCCTAGGGATGGTGACGAAGTGATTCGAGTGACCCGCTCTATCCACCTAGACTGGAGGAACGCGCCCTGAATTGGCGTGGGGGCTGGAAGTTGAGCACAAAGCGGCAAAGCGACCATCCTCGTGTATTTCTTGATGGGAAGCATATGGGACGGCTTTAAACAATTCGCAGTTTACCAACCGTTGTATTAAACAGCACAACTTAAGCATGCCAAGATCTTGTTGCATATGAGTTCATTTAATTTGATGTGCAATGTCATGACCCTATACTTGTCCCGCACATTTCCTCGCCGTGGCCAAGTCAGATGGCATATCGTATGCGTACAGCCAATTCTGTAACACTGGATCCGCGTATGGATTGGGAAAACCCTCGTTTAGTATATTCTGGTGCATTCGACTGTCACGTTCTCGCTGAGCTGGGCCGTCGTTCAACTCCAAGACATTTCCCACCTCTTGAGCACGGGCCCGAGCAAGTAGCGAGCGCGGTTGCCGAATGTCACAAAACAGGCTGAGTCGTCTAGCAACGGTGCTTTCAGTGACATCTTTTGGAAACAAAAGACCCAGAAGTGCAGCATCCTCTATAGATTGTGAAGCACCCTGTGCGCTACCGTGTTGAAGTATCAAGTTAGCTTCCCCCCGCCTCCGTATTCGACAGGGAGACTCACAGATACGGAGTCATAGCATGCGCAGCATCCCCTATCAGTACCATACTCTGCGTCTTATCGTCAACCCAAAATCGATTTTCTTCTGGCAATTGAAGCAGTGTCCAATATTTTGCATCCGTAGCGAGATCGAGCAGCTTCAAAAATACTGGGTTCCATTTCGCAAAGAAGCCCTTCATCTTAGTAAGATCTGCATTACGCGGACCAAATTGAATCCTCTCTTCTATAGGATCCGGGCATGTTAACGAGACGTTGAATATTCCATCACTTGGCAACTCGTATGCGACAACGTGAGACCTTGGTCCTATCCAACAAGTGATCGGCGAGGAATCCACAATGTGGCTGACTTCGGGGTTCTTTCTCACAGCATTTTGGTCGAGTGTGAATCGGTAGACGAGTTTACCTGTTGGATGGGGTACATCTGGACGACCGAGGATCTTACTCCTGCAGAAGCTTCGCTCTCCGTCTGCTCCTATAAAGAGATCCGCGGTAAACATTTCACCACTTACAGTGGCAACTTTTCGAGAAAGGAAGTCTATGTGTACTACACGGCTATCAAGCTTTAGGGACACTTTTAGGTCGCGAGCCTTGTCGACGAGGATATTCAAGATCTCCCTCCGATGGATGAGTAAATGAGGGGATCCGAATTTATCCTCCATGTCCGGCCAAAGACAATGCTTATGTAAAATACAATGGTCGTTTTGACGGGACGACTGACGTTTATGAGTCATCAAGCCTGGGACGATCAGTTCAAGGCAACATAGCTAACCTAAAGACATTCTAAGAATTTGAAATAGGAGATCTTAGAAATAGTCAACCCAACAATAGTTGCATCGCGTTTTGGAAGAATACTTACCGCAGACTGAGCTCTGAAATCGAATACAAATAAATAAGTGCGCTGGTATCAACGTGAAGCAAGCCGACATTTCGACATCCATGAGTTTGTGCTGTATATCTTAGTATAGGTTTGAGGAATAGATAGGGATCTCAATGGATGGATGGCCATCCTGAACTAGTAGATACACGGTTCCTCGCGTGCCTGGTACTTAACACCTAGTCGAGTGTAGTATCACCACGATGATATCTTTACCCCATTTGTCTTTGATTTGTTGTGCTTAAATAGAAAGCTAGTCTTAGATGGATGATATGTGCCTCTCGCGTACCCCTATTTCGTCCAAGATTAACATCCTATTCCACGACCTCACAACCTCCTGGTGGAATTCGCAAGGTCCATTATAGGTCATCATGCGGCGAATATTATCTAGCGCGGATACGCGTTCGGTGTTCATTCGATGCGGGTCTGCGCCGCGAGCAAGTAGGACAACAACGCAACTAGCCGACCTATCAGCAATCTTGGATGCCGGCCAATCAAGATCTTCAAAGGGCCAAATGTTGTCGATAATTTGACAGAATATGCTGAGAAAAGGGTTTCCCGCTTCGTCGAAAGCATTGGGATCCAAGCCCTTGTCGAGTAATAACTCCATCACCTCGGGCTCATGTCTGCGGCAAGCGGCTCGGACGTAGCGCAACACTGGCACCTTGGAATTCTCACTGAGTGGATACGCGAACCAGCCGTCCAACATTTCTTGAATGAATTGGATCGGGGCATTATCGATCCCCCATTCCAATGGAGTTGACCCTTCAAATGGATTTGGGACAGGTGTTGGCACCGAAGATTCAGCTGGGGGGAGATAATGGTGAATATCGGCTCCAGCCTCGACCAAGGAGCTAACTCCTTTCATCCGGCCCAGCGCCATAGAAATATGTAGCGGTGTCGTATTCATTGTTGGGAATACCGTGTCCGGATCTGCCTCACCAACACTCAGCAGTATGTCGAGTATTGTCCCATCACCAAAAGCACCCGGCTCCGCGCAGCAGGCGGTTTGTAAATGCGCGGCGCGCTCCTCTTCAGATGACGCGCAGTAACTATCATGACCAACCATCGTCTCTACAACGTCTTCCAAGCCACTGATTATGGCGAGGTCAAGAGCACCAGAAGTTCGTCCATCGATTTGAGTACCATTGGGATGTACGTGCATCACCGCGCCGTGGTCTAAAAGCAACTCAACCATGAATAGATTTCCATCCAAGATTGGCTCCACCAAAGGGAAACCACTACCAATAGTCTCATTGGGATCAGCTCCTCTCTGAAGAAGCAGCTCGGCGATGGCAGTGTCTTCCAGTTTGCAAGCCTCGATCAGACAACTCACCCCGCTTTCAGCGCGACAGTCCATTGGCGTTCCAGTGTCAATTAAGAATACCGCACAGTCGGGTTTGTTTTCTTTGATGGCGTTAAGAAGTTGCTGTGGATTCTTCAACGCATCGCTCCCGTACGGAAGTTTAGAGATATACTGGAGGGCGTCCGAGTCATCCTGTGCCACCGATTTACGGATTAGGATGTTTATCTCTGGCGCAGTAGGTTTTCTCAATCCACCCTCGAACAGAGCGTCACAGAGTTCGAAGTTGCCTGAGGTCATTCCCCTTAAAAGCAATATATAGCTTCCACACGTCTCGAGGATGTCAGGGTCGCCACGGTGAAGGAGCAATTGCAACACAGGAATCAGATGCTTGTTATGAACAATCGATCCGCAGACCCTCTCAAGCGCATCAAATGTATCGAATATCGACGGCATATGAGCGAGTAGGGCCGTTACTGTGGGTAGAAATGCCCCGGAAGGCGTTAAACCCCGCGGCGTACAAGCTCTCAGCAATGCTGTGTCGCCGCTATCGTCTCTTGCGTTGATATCCGCGCCCTCAGAGAGAAAAACTTCGACCGCTTTATCGACATGGAATAGAGAAGCCTTTATGAGTGGAGTCATCAAATCCCTATCTCTAGCTTCCAGATTAGCGCCAGCCTTAATGAGAGTTCGAATCACATCCGCCCTGAGATATTCCTGGCTCGATTCACGCTGATAGAGGGTGCTAAAATTTCCACGTTTCGGCATGCAACAAGAGTGGAGTATGGGATCGGTACCACCAGACTGATCGAAAGAAGCAGAAATATCCACACCCAGCTCGATGAAGCGCAGGGCTTCAGCGAAGCGTCCTTCGTAACAGGCATGTTTGAGGAGGGTGGAAGGTCCTATAGTGGCATTGAGTGAAGCACCCATCTCTACAAGGAAGTCGATTGAGGCCCAGCTGCCAGCAAAATACGCATAGCTCATAGGTGTGCTACCACAATGATCGTGAACGTCGACGTCGGTTTGATATCCCTCCTTTAAGAGGAACTGAGATATAGAAACTTCATCAGAATAACAAGCAGTATGAAGAGCGGTAACATGCTGGTCATCCGATCCAACCGGTCTCGGCGAGACATTCGTTGAAGCACCTCGATGTAGTAAAAGCCGCGCCGTCGCCTCGTGACCATGGCAAATAGCAGCATGAAGCGGCGTCCATATAGGCGTGACTGAATTAATACCTTCTAGGAGATCCTGCGGGTTCTCTTTGGGGAGAGTGCAATCGCACAACCCTTTCGACGGGGCATTAATATTGGCGCCATACCTCAACAGAAGGTCAATGATATCATTGTTCCCCCACTGCGCGGCTATATGGAGCGGTGACCAGTAATAGCGGCTCGGACGTAGATCTCGATCGCCCAAACTGAATTCCCCAGTATCGGATTCGGTGTCGCTGACATAGGACGAGTCGTCGTCTTCGTCTTCGTCTAGGGAGGATATAGGGCTGGGAGCATCGGTAGCTAGACCCATTTCATCGTGCATGGACTCGGCCTCATAGATACGACCGGAACTCGAGGGACGCAGAAATGGCTCGTACATTTCGAGAAGCCGTAGTACTGTTGACCTGGAGCGGGTTTGTGCCCAGGTAGCATTCGGATTCGCGCCCGCCGCGAGCAAGTGTGCAAGAGTGCCCATCCGGCCCTCGTCGGCAGCCCAGCATATAATAGCCGTTTGATCCTTGACGAGCCGATATAGACGGGGAGTAATGATAGTGTGGATGGCGCGGCAAGACCTGGAGAAGGCGGACACATTCTCAACGTCCAAATCCTGCGCGATGTACAATATTATTTCGATCGGGAGACTGAGGATCGAAGGCATCTTGGACAGTGGTTTCTCGGCTCCTACATTAGTCTCAAGTCACGTTGCCAGGCGATACAAGGCTGTTGGGATGGTAGCATGCAATACAGCGTTTAATGTTGTTGGCATCCATACCTCGGTACGAGGTAGCTGTTGGGGAGCGCGATTGAATGTCGCGTCCAACGCGCTCAGGGAATTGATCATCTGTCCTCCTCACTAAGGACCTACCTCTTAGCCCGGTACATGTATCTTCCATCGACACTGCCCAACAACATAGTGCCCGGGTGCTAACAATGACGACAGCTATAACGTCATTAGTGACCTGAATATGCACCTTGTAATGAATGGCATTACCTACAGGGTCCAAGAGGGGGGGTATGTACTGGAGGTACGTAGGGCTACGTGTACCTACCTATATAGGAGGTACCTAGGTTAGGTAGGTAAACCGCTTAGGCGGGCTGAGTACCGCTAATTTCAGCAGGACAATGGGCGCGCCGGACTTCTCCACCACGAGGAGGCAGCCACAATCGTAGCCAAGACTGCCTAAGGTACCTAGGTACATGTCAACTACGCCGCATACATGTAGAAATTCGTTGTTCTAGTGCATGTAAAGATGACTGCCTTACCTAAGTCGTACTACAATGAACCAAATCCCGTACAATGGACCGGGATTCATTCAAACCAATAGCCTAGGTCCAGGTTGAAATTGATTCCATAAAGCTACCCCCTAGGAGATACCTTCTAGGTACATGTTAGATTGCCCAAGGGCAATCTACCTAACGTTTTGGTGGGAGTTGTACCACGGACAGCACGGGGTGCTTTATAGCCACCGCAGAATTCGCAACTACTGGATCCCCTCACGCGAGATACTTACCTTAGGACGGTCACCTGTTTCTCAGGTTCTACTCTGAAGGCAAGTTACCTAGGTAGGTAATGCTGCGTTGAGAAAAGACTTTCCCAGCGAGGTACCTGCCCACTTGCCAAATCAGACTCTGGTAGGGCCTCACGTAGAGAAGTGGAAATTGGCAATTCCACCAGTCTCAGGGACGCGTTTTGCCTTGTGACGGGCAGGTACATATTTCTTTCATCATGTATCAGATCTACCAAGCGTCTTCTTGGTGACAGTTGCCAGACCCTCGTTCAGCCTCCAGCTTAACATCCTTGATTTTATTACCTATAACCCTCAGGAACCAACTTCTAAGGGCACCTCTATTTCAACCCCCATTCTAACTCATCCATCACTTCTTGCTCAATGACGCGGAAACAAGCAAGCGATCAGATCAACATGGCGACGAAGTTTGCTGAAGACATATCACAGAAAACATCTGGCTTCATACAGTCTAATAATCATCGCGACCTTCTCGACATTGTCGACTCTCTTAGATATCACGGCGTTAGCCGCTATATTGATCTACCACAGATCATCGTGTGCGAGCAACAAAATGCCTTCGATAGACGACTACGGGCTCATGTAAAAATGATTCTCACCGATTACGCCGAGAAGATGCGTGTCGATGGCCACGCCCTGGAGGTTGTAGGAGATGGCCTGAAGCCCACCCGATCGTCGTGTAGGCGTTATATCATGAGAGGCGGTTATTTAGAGGTGGTTTAAGATATTATGGTCGAATGCCGAGGCCATAAGCTCCCGGGGACGTTCAATCCTCTTGTGGTCGGAGACCTATTTAGTAGGCAGTGCAAGCCTTGGGAGCTAATCACTCAGAAACTAGTGGAGCAGATTCATGAAGCCGCAGCTACCAACTTCAACAAGATCGTATCTGAGATCTGCGATGAGAACACCAGATCTCGCCTCATGAAAGGGCATGTTCAACCAGCATTGCATAGTCTTCGACGGTTCTGAAAGAGAAGGCCGACAAGTTATTAGAGCCTCACTTATCGACTCACCCGATTACGTACAACAACTATCTGACAGAAACCGTGCAGGACATCCAGGCCGAACGTCACAACCGCAAATTTGATGAACTATCTCTATCAGGGTGTGGATATACGTCACAGTCGGCACCAGATGCTAAGATGGATATAGATGATGACCTGGACCCTAAGGAACGCCTTTCCACACTGAAAAAAGAGACTCAGCCCGATGTTGAGGAGTACTCTGCATCGCTCGCAGCTGACGTTGTTGCGGCATATTATCAGGTACAACGATCTCCATTTGACTTCAATAGATACCTCTGTCTAAACTCCGCGAATAGGTTCTAATACTGCACAGGTCGCGCTCAAGAAGTTCACCGACGACGTCAGCGTAGACGCCATCGAGGCTTGTTTAATCCAACGTTTGTCAGAAGTGTACCTAAGTAAACACCAAAAAATGCTACGGCATGCGGAACTAACAGCTAAATCTACTATGTTCTGTCCCGATGTTGTATGGGATTTCTCTGATGAGCACGTTGAGCGACTAGGGTCCGAGGATGAGAATACCGTGAAGGAGCGCAACGAACTGACGGAGGATTGGCAATTCTAGAAAAGGGTTTGGAGGACCTGGATGTTTTTACGGCTCGATCCGCTATTCATGCGGTACCAAGAGAAGAACTGTAATGGTTGCGGTGTTGCACCCTGATGGACTTTGCAATCAATCTTGAGACAGTAAGAGCACTAGAACCGGCGGGTATTCTATCTACTATACTCTACCATGTAAAGGCAAGCTGTCACCAAGAAACCAGAGAAAATACCTGCCGTACGCACTAGCGAGGCCTGCGGACTGCCAAAATCGGACACGACCCTTGGTTGAGCCAAGCTCTAGGTAACCCCCATGCGATAATATTGACATTTGATGATACAAGTTTTCTTTCTTGAGTCATGGGTAACACGTAGATCCATTTAAAGAGTACTGCTTTAACCTAAACAGGTACCTATAGAAAGCTTTTGTCATATCTTCAATATTTATGTCCATTGTACAAGGACCCGCCGAGATACATCTCAAGTTCAAGCAACCCACCCAGGAGCGATCTATATAGATCCAATCTAATCGGATAGACTTGTTGAAAGGTCCTCAGAGATCCCAAGTATCACAGCTCAGGAGAGTATTATGAACGTGCCTACCTACCTAGGTATTTATCAACATATTGTTAACGATCCCATCAAATGCCTCTATGATCATCGAGTCGAACCATACGATGTTAGAAAAAAGATCTAGAAGCCACGTCCGAAAGATATAAACATTTTGGCAAGGGGTTCGGTTACTGACAAGATGCCTATTACTGCCCATAGAAATATCTGACGTCTGTGAAGTTCGTTAATATGGAAATAACGGTGGTTAAACGGAGAAAAGGGCAAACAGCTTTTGTTACTACGAACGAACCAAAAGCAACTCTAGTTGCTACCATGTGGTACCTGTTAGGTAACTTTAGTCATGGGTGGCTGCATATAATATCCTTCACATACAAATTTAATAATTCTGGAAACTATTTTAAAAGGGGGGCCCAGTCGAAAGATACCAATCATGGTGTCAATTAGCCTTGCCCAGCTGATCGATATACTCATAGATATAGAAAAGATTCCAAAACAGGTCTACAATTAAGATTGCCACGGAATTGCCATTTTCATAGCTCACGGCTACATACCTGATAGAGACCGGTTATTTCTCCCATAGTTATCTCCCATGGTCAAAACTTTAACCTACCACGCAGCCGACGAACCGCAATATTTTCTAGCAGTTATTTCAAGAATTAACGATTGAAGTTCACGATAAGCCGGTACCCAGGTAGTTTAGGTAATCTGACTGTGAAACGGATTCCTGGACGTTGCTAAAAAAGCCATGTTTTCGGTTAATCCAGACACCGGTAGAAGCAAATAGTACGAAGCAACCCGCTACAACCTCGCATTATTCAAAAGCCCTGGCAGCCATAACAGCGATATTATTGGGAAAGAGGCTAGATATCTTACCCCTCTGGCATATGGGATAGGTTAGGTACTTTGCTGTCTCCTCTCTGGAAGGTTTAGCTCTAGCCAAGATGGTGTAAGAACAAAGTCCCTACACGCTGACATACACTAATGAAAATATTAGTACTTCCACGGCTAAGCTTACCACATGATGTGATGGTTGGCTACGTCCATTCCTGCGAGGAAAGCACGGCGTGCGACGGGCCACTTTGTCTTGTCTGGGATCCATGAAGCGAGGTAACCTAGAAGGGCATTAGTAAGCCTTGAGATTCGACCATTGGCTGATACTGAACATGCGGCGCTATCGTGTCTGCTGACGCCATTATATTATGCAGTGAGTTTAGCTCAATATTACACTCCCCTGGTGGATCAAAAACAAGCAGCGCCTAGGCCTGGCCTACGTCCCTACTTCAAACTCCAGATTAAAGTGTTCTTTCACAGTCTTGAGCTACGCCATAAGAAAGTACTCCGACAATTATCAGCACTAGGTACTCCCTTGAAAATCTGCTTGTCGAAATAATTGGACTCACTTACCACTAATCGCTCCTCGTACTCTAGCCGAGAGAGAGGCACCACTCCCTTCGAGGCTTACGCGACGACCCATCCTTATTTCCCCTGATATTAAGGCCTAGTTCTAGACTTCTAAGGGCAATATGGATACTTGGGTACACCTTGACCATATATTCAAGCCGTGAGCCCTACTTTCAACGAGCCTTTAAGGTTGTGGACTAACATCCAGTTCACAGCCCCTCACTCATCGGGTTTAAAGTACGGCTCATGACAAATCCTTCCCACGATCATGAGCTTGAGAGGATATTTGGGTCGAGATTCATGGATATTATATAATAGAATAGCCACGTAAGCAAGCATATGAGGCTGTGACTAAGAGTGCATAAGAGTTCGTCGTGACTCGTGGCGCGTTCGTGGTGAATCCTAGCCCATGGGTTAACGCATGAAAAGCTCGGTTCTTTCATAGAGGTAAATATTTCCATTTTAGGCTTCACCAATCCTCTATATTAGGTACACAGAACAGCCCCTTGGTGGGCAAGACACATGAATTATGTCATCATTTTGAGAGAAGTTGAAATTTGGGTATACGTGCCTAACCTACTACTTAATACAAAGATTTGGGTTCCCAATATTTTATCCAAAGGTAGGTATATTTGTCTCAACACAACAAACTCGAAGTTGTATTTATAACTAGTATTCTTGGAATACATCCTTTATAATTCGGTATAAGAACCTGTGCAATGAGCTACTAGCCAGTAATCACTATGAAAAATAGAATAGCGAATCTATGGCGGAGCACTCCAAATTGAACTGTAAAATAGGTGTTTTATAAAATCAAGTACCATATACCATAGTGGAAAGTTGCTAGTTAAGGTACCTTTTCAGCGGCTTAATTTTCATAGGCACCTCCATGAATAATACTTAAATTAACCCACCTCGGTCACCCTACGCGCGCTTGAAGAGACGAGGATGTAAATGACGACTTTTTGAATAGCGCTAGTAATGGTGGAATTACGTTAGACGACCAGGTGGCTTATACCATGACCATGGATTTGTGGGATAGTTATAGTAGGTAATTATAATTGTTTTTCGAAATATGATCTCTTAATAATCGTTCATGTCAACATTTGTAACAAGAACGGTGGTTCGACTCAAAGTGGGACGCTGAAAAGCTGCCCCGGCGGGCCCTTGCAGGCCTGGCCAGCCGGTAAGCCGGCAAGCTGGTAAGCTCAGCAGCTAGCTACGTGATGTGATCAAAGGATCGTAGAACCGGTGTGCATCGTACCTAAGGACCCTCAGCTACCCAAGGCGGCAGGTCGTATTGCTTACCTGGAACAGCGCAGTCAATCAAACCCCTGCTTAGTAGGTACAGACCCAACCGGGATAAGAGCTATACACTAGTAGTAGCTTTCCAACGTGGCAGCGTGGCAGCGTGGCAGCGCGGATCTTGGAAGAGCCTCGCTCCATGGACGTGCATCCCGGATCTGCACTTTCTTATTTTTAACTTCCCCCCAAATCGTAGTCCTGGCGGACCGATTTACGTTCCTGCATCATCCTCTCACACAAACTCGGTATGCGATCTTCTCGACTCCTTGGACTGCTTGCCAGCATTGGCATTGCAAGCATCAGCAAAGCTGTCTGCTCAAGCAACGGCGATCTCAGGAGCCGGCTCTCAGCTGGTGCGACTATCTCCCACGATGCCTCCACAGCACCGCGTTGGAGCGAATTCCATGCTCCCCAACCCGGCACCATTGTGACTGTCGCAACCGAAGGCGATGTGGAGGCAACCGTCCGTAATAGCTCTTATATGACGATGAACCAGTTGTTCTAACACCTTGCAGGTCCAGTACTGTCTAGAAAAGAATATCCCATTTCTAGCACAGAATGGAGGCCACGGTTGGAGCGGCGCGTTTCACCTAGGTCAGAATGGCCTTCTGATCAACCTACGCGGCCTCAACAACACATCGTTCAGTGCAGATAAGACGCAAGCACGGATTGGAGGAGGTGCAATCATCGAGGAGGTCATTGCCCAAGCATACGACAACGATGTTCAAGTCCTCACCGGCAATTGCAATTGTGTGGGGGCGCTGGGTGCAGGACTTGGTGGTGGATACGGCAACTTGATGGGCCTTTACGGATTTATGGTTGACAATTACCTCTCCTTTAACGTCGTTCTTGCGAATGGAAGCCTTGTTACTGTAACTCCTGAGCAGGAGGACCTGTGGTGGGCTCTCCGTGGTGCAGGGCCCAACTTCGGCATTGTCACTTCAGCCGTGATGAAGTCCACGCCGCTGCCGAGGACCCAGAACACGGCCTGGACTGGCGGGCTATTCTTTACCGAGGACAAGCTCGAACAGGTCGTACAGGGCATTGAGGACTTAAAGCTTGAGTCGCACATGAATATCTTCTTGTATTTCTTGACGACAGGGGCACCGGACTTCACGCCTACGATACTCGTAACAGTCTTCTACTACGGTACAGAGGCGGAAGGACGCGCGGCGTTCAAATCGATTCTTGACATTGGGCCCTATGATGACACTACCGCGGTGTTGCCACAAAACCAGTGGAACGCTGGTGCTGATGGCTTCTGTACCAAGGGCGAGCGCAAGCCTACGTACAGCTCTGGCTTCAACCACTTTGTTCCATCCACCTGGCGTCAAATTTGGAACTCTTTTACTGATTTCCTCAAGAATCCCAACACGGGTTCCACAACGGTCGTAGTCGAGTGCTATTCGCTTGATAAAGCACAGTCGTTCCCGTCCGACTCGGCGTCATTTGCGAACCGAGACATCCGCTTCAACGGCTTCGTTATAACTTGGTATCCGGATGCCAGTCTTGACAGTACGGCCGAGGCGTTTGGTTCCAACGTACGTGATCTTCTGCGTGAGAATGACGGATTATCGGCAAACCGCACGTGAGTATCCTCTTAAGTCCACGTTATTCCTTATTCCTATTATTGACATTGAAGCCCAGATATGTTAACTTCGCCTTTGGAGACGAGACCAACGAGGTCGTATATTATAGCAGCACGCCCAGGCTTCAGCAACTCAAGAGGAAGTACGACCCCAAGAACGTGTTCAACCAATGGTTTGATTTGTAACGGCCTCGTGGGCACTTGGGCGTCAGGTATGCTTCATTGAAATGGTGATAGTTGTGTCAAGATATATAGCCCTCAGGGAGATTGAAAGGACATGGATTCTGTAAATAGACAATTTCCATTTTGATAATTGCAGTTAATCCATCGGGGAAGATTATATTGCTAATAATACGAAACTATTGCATTCAATTTCACACACCACTCTACAAAGTCTTCAATTTTTTGCGCGGGATTGAAATATCGTCTTCGAATAGGTATCATCAAAGTTCCAATACTTCACAAGAAACGGGGCTGAAAGGAGGCTGTATTTCTGCTCTTAGGCGCTCTCAGCGATAATATCAGCAGCCTGTTCCACGACACCGTACAGGCTCGCCATTGGGTGTCCGCCCACGGGGGCTGGAAATATACTAGCATCACATATTCTGAGACCCTGGACCCCTTTAACCCTAAGATCGCCGTCCACTACGCTACCCATTGGACAGCTGCCCGCAGCATGAAAGTGGGCGACGCCGATAGCTCTGATCCTGTTCTCGATCTCATTATCTGAGGATTCTAGTGTAAGCGGAGTGTGACCTGGCGGCGGCACTTCAGACTCCACAAAGTCTCTCATAGATTCTGTGCCGAGCATGAGCCTAAGTAGCCGTCGTGCGCCGTAAATCAGGCAAACGCGATCAAGCGCGGTTGTAAAGTAGTTAGGTTCAATGTGTGGGTTGGTGCTGTCGATGTCTTGGGGTAGCGATACACGACCACGACTACTGGGCAGCGTGAGCATAACAGAGGTACAAACGATACTACCGTCATTTGGGAAGCCAGGCGCGAGTGGATGATAGAGAACCAGCGTCTCCACGAATACACGTCCAGGCTGCAGCAAGGCCTCACGCTCTCGACCGGTAACACCGTCCTCGTCGAGTGCTTTCTCCAGAATATCCCGTGGAAGACCTTCATTAACGACCCAATCAACCGGCATGCCTGCGACGAATACCGGATCAGACAAATTGGGATGGCCTAACGCGAGTCCGCGAGAAGGATCTTTGAGTTTAAACCATTGGAACAAGGCGAAATGGTCGAAGTACTGCTGACCAACACCAGGGAGTGACTGCACCAGCGAGATATTACGATCTGATAGGACTGAAGGCTCCCCAACACCGGAGCGGAGCAGGAGACGTGGTGACTGTAGCGTGCCCGCAGACAAGATGACTTCTTTCTTTGCAGTAATTATTTGGCCATTTTCCAGTTTGACACCCGTCGCCTTAGGGTCTCCTCTTGTTTTCTCGAATAGAATCTGCGAGACGGGGCAGGACGTCTTCACAGCGACCTCATCCAACGAATACGCGACGTGACTCGGCCGCCTTTTGCCGTCTTCCCAATTCTCATAGTAGTCGCTCAGCCCAGTCAAGCGACCCGCGAAAGGGTCAAGGTTCTTCTTAGTGCCAAGTTCCGTCCATGCACGCTCTAGGGGATAGCGTAGGGGATACTTCCTGTTGACATGACTCGCCTTCACCGGAGTAACCTTCATTGGGCCTTCAAACCCATGATAGTTGGGGTCAGCATCTGGGTCGTAGTAGCGTTCGGAGCGCTTAAAGTAGGGCAGGAGGCCAGCATAGCTCCAACGATTATCCCCGCCCAGCCGTGCGGCCCATGTTTCATAGTCCGGTCCATCACCGCGTGACCATCCACCATAGTTGAGCACGCTGCCGCCACCTAACGTCTTACCAGCAGTTAGCGTATGCGCGCGGCCCGCTGTTGACGGAGTTGTGGCCGTCCGGAACTGCCAGTCTAGCGCGCTGCCTTGCAGGGCGAAGCCGCCTAATAGCGTGACGACATCGTGTTCCGGCGCTGGGTCAGGGCCAGCTTCGATGACTAGGACGGATCTGTCTGGAAGCGAGTGTTTAAGGCGGGAAGCCAGGGCACATCCGCTTAGGCCTCCGCCGATTATCACGTAGTCGAAGGTCGTTGATTCTGCCATGGATGTTTCGTCTATATTGGGGGAATGGAGGGAGGTGTGAATGTGGTGAAAACCGGGGATCTTCGGACCATGTAGGACAGTAAGCAAGATGTAGTTAATTCATAAGTAAACATTACGGCGGCCAAGTCTGCGGCCTAGAGGCGCATGTAACACAAGCAAGCTTATGTAAAAAGTCAACAGTATTTTCGCCATTCAGTACATCTAAAAACACATTATTACATACCTACCTAGGTATAAATTTATAAATATTCAAAGTTAATTTATTTGAAACACTACGCTAGCTTTATAATTTCAAGTTGTATATCATGGCACGTAGGAACTCAAGGTAGGTATTTTAACTAGACAAAGTTCCAGTTCAACTTTGGATGCAGCTGTACAGCTTTCCGCTTGGATTAGCATTCGTTACATAACCATGTCTTTGAGCACTACAGTTCTCATCACTGGCGCAAGTAGAGGTTGCTTCTTCACACATGAAGGACGAGTTAGTATGACGTGCTGACCCACAGAGCAGGTATAGGGTTCGGCCTCTCACGAGTCTTTCTTTCGCGGCCAAGGACCATAGTTATTGCCGGTACCCGAGATCCAGAATCGATAGCGTCGAAGAACCTTGCTGGCCTCCCGAAAGGTGAAGACAGTAAATTGATAATCGTCAAAATTGACAGTACCTCCGACACCGACGCAGAGGAAACGATTACACATCTCGAATCCTCGGAAAACATATCGCATCTGGACATCGTCGTTGCAAACGCCGGGTTAAGCATCGCAATTGGACCCCTTGCCGAAGTAAAGCCCAGTCAACTCGCCGAGCTCATCAACGTTAATGCTCTAGGCCCGCTGCGCCTCGCCCAGGCCACGCTACCCCTCCTAGCAAAGTCGCCAGGCCGCCCCCGGTTCGTGCTATTGGGAAGCATGCAGGGTTCTATAGGGGGCATGGAAAAGTATCCGCTCCCTATGGGTGCCTACGGTGCTAGTAAAGCAGCAGCGCATTTCTTGGTCCGCAAATTGCATTTTGAGCATGCCAAAGAGGGGATCTGCATCTTCGCTGTTGATCCAGGGTGAGAGAATGCAAGAATGAGGCACGGGGTTGCACGGCTGCTAACGATGAGCCTAGCTTCGTACAGACGGAGATGGGTAACGAAGGGGCTAGGCTATTCGGGCTCAATGAAGCGATAATCAAGGTAGACCATGCGGTGAACTTTGTGGTGGATCAGGTAAGCGATACGACACTTCATGCAGGTGCATAAGCCCAAAGATCCTGCTGACGCCAGGATGCCACACTCAGATTGACTCTGCAACACGTGAGAAAACCTCTGGAAGATTTCCTTGTATCAACGGCGGGGAGACCGAATGGTAGGGTGACATAGCCGCATGCATGTATACGACGCTATTACCTGGTTGCTTCGGCGAGCACAATTTCCCCGTTCAATGGATATAGGTTGTAATAGGAGGCGCCGGAGGTGCTTCGGGTACCTTACCTACCCCCAAGGAGTTCCAATTGCGCAGAAACAGCTTCAAGAAATACGTGCGTAACGCAGCTTCCAACAGTGACTGGCCTCCGTAGAGAAGCGGGAACTTCGACGCTAAATACAATAAGCTCCCGTCCCGGTACGGATCTCACCGAAACCTTGTACAGCGCCTTGTTCCTCCGCTATCGCCAAGGAGGGAATGGATCTAAGACAAAATGCCGGGGTCCACTCGGAACGATAGCGGTGGTAGTACATGGATATAGTAATAGTAGGAACCTACCTTAGGTAGTGACAATAGTGGCTGTTACAAATGTGTTATAAGCTGGTTACATAACCACTGCACAGGCTGGGAAACACCCGTACAGTCATGTCGCAGAGCAGCGGAACATGAGGCCCACAAAGTATCATCATCTTTTCGCCCTTCGGCGGGGTACCCGGGCGTGTTTCCTTCCGTTTCACAATGGCTTGAATATTTCCAGTAGAAAGACAGCCGGGTTGTACCCCTGTGCGATCCGAGGGATTCAGGTACCTCGCCGGTTCGACATCAAAAGACACTTCAGTTGCACCGCCACGCTGAAGCAGCAAGAAGACTCGGAAAACTTCTGGCGGGTTTCGGCTGACGACTCAAAGTTCTGGGATGATTATGTCTCGACGCGGCCGAAGTACAGTGCCGCATTTTACAACGAGATCTACGCACAGCATTCTGCGCACTCTTCCCGGTGGGAGATCGCACACGATGTCGGCTGCGGGGCCGGTCAGGTCTCAGCTGAACTGGCCTCGCGCTTTGCCCATGTTGTTGCCTCAGACATTAATGACACTCATTTGTCCGTTGCTCGACGCCGGCTCACACCCAACTTCGGGCCCGACCGCATCTCATTCACTCACTGCATGGGCGAACACCTACTCGAGCACCATCCACCTGGCTCTGCTGATCTCGTCGCCGTAGCCGAAGCCATGGTGCTAATGGACGAGCACGTGGCTCTAGACAACTTCAAGCGCTTACTCCGTCCTGGTGGAACCTTAGCGTTCTGGTTCTACGGTCGTCCCACGTTCTCTGACACAAAGTTGCGTGCCGAAGCGCAACCATTGATCGATGAGATTATGGTGCGAAATTGGTCCAAAGTGATTTGTGGCAGCGGTGACCGTCGTAAAGCCGGCTTTCAGAGAGCAGCAGAAGGCATGAAATCGTGGCTCGACTACGTTTCTCTCGACCCACAAACGTGGACGGACGTAAAAAGAATCAAATGGAATCCAAGTGCTACTCTGCCCTTCTTCGGTGAGGAGGCGTGCGGGTTCCCTATTAGCTCGACCAGCAACGTGAAGCCATGGGAGCACACGGAAGAGAGAGAGGACCCGGAATGGTGGAGAAATGATTGGGACCTTGCCGAGCTAAAGCGGTATTTCAGCGTCCTTTTCCCAGGCTTCAAAGAAGCTGTAGGGGACGGAGATGCAGAGATTAACAGGCTATTCCAAGAATTGAACGTCCACTTCGGTGGTGAAGGTGAAGTAAAGAAGTTTACCTGGCCTGCTGTGCTGGTGACCGCTACTCGAATATAATATAAATAGATTTCGGGTACTTTATGATTGAATCCATACTATTCATACTCTAATTAATAGTTCTTGTTTTGCTATCACTCAGCAATGTCTTTCTGGTCTTACAATCGTAACTTACCTAGTTATGTAGAGTTGAGCAGGTTGTAGCTTTAGGTACCCTAAGGTGACGGGATGGAAATGTTGCAGGTCCACCCGCACCTGCGAGCTCTTAGGTTTGAAACATACCTACCTAGGTACCTAGGTAGGTATGTTTAGGTAGCTAGCTCTTGGAAGCTGATCAATACGTCATCTTTCCGATACGGCGCAACAGGAAGTTCCCGTTGTCCTTCGCTGGGGTCCTCCTCCTAGGTACTTAGGTACCTGATAACAGCAGGTACAAGGAAGTGGCAAGCGCGAGGCGCCGTAGAGGGGTAACTAATCCCACGCTTCAGCGGTTCTCGGACCTATGAAAACCTTCCCCTTTCCCAATACAACCTGGAACATTAGATGCTGTCCTTGCCCGGTATGGATTCAGGGTTAAATGGCATACCTGCTTAGGGGCGCTTGCATAGACTCGCCTACTTACATTATCAATTAGATTACGGATATGTAAACTCGTACAGCATAACAGATGTGGTCTTGGCTCA
This sequence comes from Hypoxylon sp. FL1857, assembly GCA_022578955.1. Taxonomy (NCBI): domain Eukaryota; kingdom Fungi; phylum Ascomycota; class Sordariomycetes; order Xylariales; family Hypoxylaceae; genus Hypoxylon; species Hypoxylon sp. FL1857. Next base: position 31,610 of record MU400434.1, read on the forward strand.
GTCGAGTGGTCTTCCAGGATATATTGGTATCCGATCCGAACGCCTGCCCAATGCGGAATTATCTACCCCGGTAGTATGTTTCTATTATTACACATGTTCTGCCGGCTGGCTTCCCAGATGAACGCTGCGCTCAACGGTAATTCCACGAATAACCGCGAGCTGCTCATCTGAGCGACTACTCTCAGCGTGTATGTCTACGTCCACCCCCCGCACGTTGTCGGTGAGCCTGATGTCGTCTTTGTAATCGCTGTCAGACCCCAATGGGTAGTTTCGGCCATTTCCACTAAGTCCGCTGCTTGCGTGGTTTCGTGAGAAGTACGAGCTCTGCTGCTTCTGTCGGATAGGACGGCCACGTAACAGAAGCCATATTGGCCGATAAGTCGGCAGACAAGCACTCAGGACAGCCGTAGACAGTTCAATGACCGCCCAGAAGAAGACAGGAGAGGTGTAATCTGCACGAGTTAGTCACCATAGTAAAAAGGCCTATGATGGGATGGATATCGTACAAGTCTCGTCGTTGAAGTGCAGCGCTAGACTATCACCAACGTGGACGTAGATTAAGGCACGGGTGAGACTGAATGCGCATACTCTGAGTTATCGTTAGTAAATTGCGGAAAGGGGGGCCACACAATGAGAACATACGTTGCTCCGAGAAGGAACATAACCAGCACGCCAAGTTTCTGCTTCAGCGGCAACTGTAACTTCAGAACCATTGGCACTGGCATAACAAGGATGATCACATCGATTATGATGTCTGAAATGGCCATGGCATACCACAGCGCAAGCCCATCGACGCAGTTGTTGTGGTAAAAAGGCTCGATGAACGGGCTGATCGGGAAGCAGGTAAAGAGGTTCGCGAAGAAGAACGAGATTGTCCAGGCGACGACGAGACCAAGCACAACCTGTGACGCGATCTTGAAAGGCTTCCCGTAGAAGATGTTCATATAGAAAACTAAGATAGACGACTTCACGAATCCGAGGCCGACGGTAGAGAGGATGTTGACCGCAAGCTTGCACTATAATAAGTTGGCACCGGTCCCCTTTTCGAAGCGGGCTCATGGCCTACCTTCTCGTAAGTGACGAATCGGGGGTCGTCGAGGAGCGGCATTCCGTCAGGTCCGACTGACTGGTGCTGGCCGAGCTGGCCCTCAACAGCAGCAACCAACTGCACTGCCGCGCAACCGACGGCGACAGCCTACAACTCGTAAGCCGCATCTTCTTGGACGTAAATTTTCTGATATGACGTACCGTTGCGGCGATGACAAGGTAGTCATCCGTTTTGATACCTTTCCCGAGTGCCTTCGCCCATAATCTTAAGCCGACAGCGACAATAGGTAATATCATGAAAGCGATCCCAAGGCGAATCATCTGGCCTTGGGAGTAGTTGTCTGCGATATCTTCGATGACACCCATTGTGAAAGGCCGCTTTTGCGCAGCGCGCAAGTCGAGAAGACGGGAGTGATGACGGTGAGGAAACAATAAGTCTGAATTATCTAGTATAAAAAGTTCACCTCAAGACCTGGAGATAAATGCTGACGCTCGTGGCCGAGGTTGCGTCTACCACCGTTACATGTATACCAATGGCCTCAACGTGGGGCTCAAGGATTATAAATATCCTCTTACCCATGTGGGCGCATCTTACAGCATCTAGTCCCTACCAATGGGGCAGGTGATGGTCAATATACATTGCTGTGCCCCCAATACAAAATCCCACAATGCACCGTAGAATTGTTAACTATTCTAGACATGACGCAAACATAATAGCTGCTACGGGAAGTGATGTTCGATTTAGGTGAAGACTAAGCCTAAGTCTATGTCCCATTTACCTCTAATTCAACATAATTATCGAGGTTACCTTCGTGTTTAGTACTAAGTAATGCGGTTCTGAAGATGCTTAAACCCGCCCAGACCATGTACCCCTCTTGCCACGAGTACCAACCTAGGTACTCATGGCTGTGGCATAATCGTTTTAGCTTCCGTCTGAGGTGACGATCAAGTATAGAGGTATTTCTAGGCGGACGCATTTGTGTAGATACAGCAGTAATCTCCGTGGCCATGTATGTGTTCCGGAGCCACAATGCTACGTAGGTACAGTGGATATGTGAGGATCTCAACCAGGTCCAAGAATTCGGCCCAGCAGGCAAATGCAGAATACATCATGCCTTAGCTAATGCCGGCGCTAATAGCATCATATGAACGGAGCGATAGAGTTTTCGATCCTTCGGCCGTGCTGATACGCATGGTGTGCTGTACAACCTGGCGTGGTTGCAGCCAACCAGGGTGTCTTATCGTCCTCGTCCACTCAGATTGACCAATCAGGATTCAACTAAGGCTTACTCCATGCCACTTTGCTTATGCTATAAGCTTCATCAGCCAATCAAATATCCAGATTCTGGTGGGGCGTTCCAATGTCTAAAGTCTTATGGCACTGACGCATAGTACTATGCATGTACTCCGTAGGCTGCGTGGCTACTGCATGGAACACTTCCCATGTGCTAAATGGCAAAAAGCCCTGGGGAGAAGAGCCCATGCCAAGGCCTAGGCCTTGAATATTGTAATGACATAAGCTGCGGTGGACCAAGAGTGGCTGAATTTGTACGATAGCTAGAGCTAGCGAAGCTGACGGAGCTCTTCAACATCCGAAAACTGAGACGCCGGATATAAGCCAATACCACTCATCCTCATCCTCACACATTCATTGCTAACGGGCTAAGTTACTAATTCGGCTATGAATTCACTAAGCTCTGTTGGGCCCACAGCTCCTAGAGCTATACGTAAATCCATACGCTCCCTCGTATAAATACGTAGTATTATATGGTGTTATTTGGATTTGTAACGGTAAATCTTAATATTAGTGTAACCCTTCTGAAAGGACAACGCTACACGAATTCGGTATAGAAAAGTCAGTAGTTAACATACAGTTTCATTTGTAAAGGTTACTCACTTTATGGACTTTTATGTCGAGGCATGGAAGATGGATTTTTAACCTAAACTAGCCCCAGTCTTAGGTTAGAAGATCTTTCTAAAGTCTCAAGGCATACAGGTATCGGGCTTAGCAAAGCCTTGACTCATTATATCTCAGTCTTAATATATTTTAAAGACTACTTGGATGACGCATGAGACATGGCAGCGTGTTGGTGTTAAACTCCTTGGTTTTAAAAATGGTATTAAGGAAATCCGTGCTAAAAGTTTGATCTGCTGGGGTTCATAACCCATAAGAGCGTTGATGTCAGTATTTCCTTTGCCACGCGAAACGTTAGCTCTGTCCCCAGGGTACTCTAACCATGCTATGGGTCATGGTTACCCGTCCGATGTATCTAGAAATAATAAATACGTCCGGAGGACGTAAACGATTTCATCACAATCATGGAGCGTTGATGACGAAGACAAAGCCAACAGAATAAAATATACCTATTTGTTTAATATTGCTTAGCGGGCTCGTGGTGTAGGGACATCATTAATAGCCTTTTCCTTGCTAAGTCTGCATCACGACAGGCAATTCCTGCCCCCGTAACCCACCAAATACCAAAGAGGTTGAAACGAGTAAATAGAGTGGCTTTGCAATATTTCTATGGGATAGGGGAATAATGCGTGCTATAATGAGCTGCTGGTTTGGCGCTATCATGGGGGCTGCTTCGATTTAAGACAATTGTATCAAGTCATGTTGCTTCCGTACAAACGGCAAACTCGACATATCAAATCACCAATGATTTCAGGAAATTGTATATTTCAACATAGGAGAGCATATGTCATAAAATGATACATAGGTAAATATAATAGAAGTTTTAAACTACTTCATTAGGAAGTCCATTTTGTTGTTCGCTTTATTGATTCAGTCTGATGACTCGATGGTAGAAAAGAGGATAGTGAGGAAATGAGAGACAGTAACAATGCGGAGTAGTTTATACGAATTTACTATAGGACTTGGTATATGTAAGCCCTTTGTTTAGGTATACAATCTTAAGTCTCCTTTACTACGCCCTAAGTGTCAGGATTCGGGTACTTCGGATCTTGTAAGGGATACTTAGAATATATATATATATATACCTAATATATCAAGGGTATCTTGTATGTATACCCGGCCTTCGGCCGGATAGTTTAGACTCCTCGCGCAACAACGTTGTTTCATCCCTTATCCTATGGTCGGCCTTGTGACAGTCGTTATTGCGCCAGGAATCACAGCCTATCTGCTAGAGAACTAGGTATGCACCTACATATAAATTATTGCCTTGATCTATACAGTCATTGGCCTCTCTTATAACGCCCGGAGTATCTAGGACGCCCTCATATAATCCTCTTGGCTCCTGGCGTTAAGAGAGATATAAAGAGAAGAAATCATATTCAGTTAGTCATAAAAGATGCGTCTTGAGATCTTCAAGGTTGATTTACATTTCAAATAGTTTTCCTAGTCTAACTTAATGTTTTACTCGTAAATTTTACTCCCTTCGAGTGAGTTTTTCATATCTTGTTAGAGCACATCTGTTACAGCGGGTTATGGCATGAGGTTTGGGTCTTGACCTTTTAAGTATTATATTGACCGAGGCCGAAGGTATCTCGCCCTGAAGCTCTTGAGCACATGTGCTGAGTAACTCATTGTGGTGCTTGGGGCCATTCGCTACATGCGACAGATAACTAGATGGCACCGAATAAAAGTATGAAAATGGTGTTTTCAATAGATCCGACATTATATGGGAGCGAAAGCTAATTTAACCACCGCTTATAGTTAATGGCTCGACGATATTTTTTAGTCCATGAGCTGATAGAGGGTGAGAATTGATACAACTAAGTACCTAATATAAGTTCGTGAGTATATCAGTACGAGCGTGTCTGCGCACAAAACCCTCAAAATTATCCCCAATCATCTCCAGTACACAAAGAGAACCACTATGCCTCCTGTCTTTTATACTTGGTAGAAGAGGGAGGGACCATTTATATATGGATACGACTAAGAGACGGTTCATCAAGGGGCATCTCTGAAGGTCCGATATCTGGTCCGTCCCCGTGTCGCGGTGCGCAAACTAGACAGTTCAAGCTGGGAACATGGCTACCTAGGTATACAAGGTAGTCTTAGATGCCCTGTTGCTTGGATGGACAACATTAATATTGGGTCACCGTCCAATATCTCGGAGCTGTCGCCTTCGGAAAGTGATGGCGTCGAACTATTCTAGAAACTAAACATTTAGCCTAAGACTATCTTAGATAGAGAACCGCCCGCTTGGATCAACTATGTAGAATTGCCCGAGAAGGACGGGTTTGACGCGTGCTTTACTATCACTCCCCGCAAGTTGGCATTCCTCTGGCTTGGGGACTTCGAACCTATTGGAGTTGACGGATAGTCGATCCGGTGCAGCGCTATGACTATAGGGACGACGCAACTCGTCGCACGAGCTATGCCATGCGGTAGGGGCCAATCGATTATCATACGATGATACACGGTTGCGGCGAAAACAAGCTATTCGCGCTTTTTCATCTGAAAATGCCCAGATGCTGGAGCGTGGATAAACCGTGATGATTCATGCCAGGCCCTCGCCGGTAGAGAATGTGAAGAGTCTTTCGTGTGAGAGCATCCTTCTCGCTAGCGCCGATGAGCGCTTAATTATGCGAGCAACCGCAAATCATCGCCTTATTGGACAATTCGGCCATGCTATTTTCGACGTGTTTGCTCCTAGAAGAGGGAAAGGCGCAGGTGAACTGGGCTTGCGCGCGGGCGACCGATGGCTCAGTCAGCAAACACTTAAGAAATGGCCTCTATGGACACGCTCGGATCCTGCTAGGGCAGGCAAGTAGGGTCTCTTTGCCTGCATGTCATCCCGTCCCTCTCCAAAAATACTACCCCAAGGTTATAAGAGGCGTGTTATTGACCTTATTAACTATTCGTACATACTTCGAAGGATCGCACCCCAAATGCACACGATCGCAACCCTACACATTGGGAAAAATTGAGCGGTCTTGAACACTGGTCAATTGGACTTGGCAAATTACGCCTGGCACAAGGATCGTCGTCTAAGCCAGCCCGAAATAAATGAGGTATTTTTATTCGGTAGGTACATGTATTTATCGATAGACAGACTTGTTGGTTCTGTATCCCTGAGAATCGTTAACTAGAGAACCGGAGGACCGGAGCGCCACACTGCCAGAGCTGCGTCCGAGGAAAAGGAAGCAAATCAGAAGAGTAGCTCGGTCGGGACCCGAACTTGACCCCTGGCGCTCCTAAAACTTAGGACCCCTGTCCTTCCCCGTCCCCAGTTCGGCGGTTCCTGCTGATCCTGATGAATCCTAGCAGCATTGGATAGCTCCACCGTTTGATCGATCTCCTGAAGAGGGTTAAACGCCGTAATATAGGCCTCTGTAAGGACTACGGCTTTCCACCTAGGCGTCGTGCTTCTATATTAAGTAATCATACCACTTCTGCCAGTCCCATCATTTTCGTCGTTGGAATATTGATACCATCGACAGTGGGAAGTGAAGAGAGAAAACCGAAAGTTAGACAGACAGGGAAGAAAAACATGATCTGCTATTAGTGCAAACCGGTTCTTCATTACACCTACTACCCTCGTTCTAGATCACCTCCCCTAGCTAGCTAGTAGCTACATAGTACACCATGCCTATCTAATCTATCGGTCTGCCTATCATTTTTAGCCACAACAGGTATCTTCATTCATAGCATCTATCTACACTGATTTGGCCGTCTGTTTTCCATTGTCCATTGTCCAAGCTGGACACCTATGCTCATTTCCTCCAGCTTGGAATTTTAGTATCGTACAGAGAGTCAATCGGTCAATCGGTCGATATAGACAGGCATTAACGACGTTATTCACAAGCTCTTTTATTATTCAGGCAGATTCAACCCCTGAGCTTTCATTTTTGCTCATTTTTTCCCTCTTCCCCACACCCAACCCTTTTCTCCACTCGACTTAAGCTGGAAGCCGTCCGATTGTCCTGTCTAGATAAGGTACCATTAGCTATGTTAGCTGGTTAGCTGGGTTAGCTTGGGTAGACCTGCCAAAAGCAAATAAGGGCCCCTCCCCCTTTACTGATACATGGCTCGGGTACCTACCCCTCCCAGTTCTCTGCGCTGATCTGATCGATCTGATTGCTGAATTCGGTTCGGTGCCCGTCTGTACTTACACCAAAACCGCCAACCACATACAACCTGCCTGAGACAAGAAAAAAAAAGGTGCAGGAAAAGGGAAAATCGTGTTCCTGGGACGCGTGAGGATAAGAAAGGGAACGCCATATAAACAGAAAAAAAGCAATTGGGCATACTTACAACCAACCAGGATGGGTTTGTTCTCTCGAAAACCCAAAACGCCCAAGCCGGTCAATGCCACGGCAGCTGGAGCTGGAAACGACACGGCATCTCTGAACTCGGAAGGGTCTAACGTCAAGAGTTCGTCCTCGAGAATCCAGATTCACAGCATCAATCGCACATCGGCCGGCAGCGTGCCTCAGACACCTTTAACTCCCATGACGCCTCATACCTTGCCCAGAGTCAACTTGCCCAAGCCACCGGACCCGTCTCTCGACGCGGCCGGCTATCTGAAGAGCTTGGGTTCTGTCCGCGAACGCTGTAAGATCGTGACCGATAAGGCTCTGCGCAATAATCTTAACCACTTCGACGTCGACATAAGCAAGTTTCCCGACGTAGTCACATTCGTGTGCGGCATCATCAAGGTGCGAAAATCACCAAAGCAACCCCAGTTTACTACTAGATGTTGGACTTGTGGGTGTTCTAACTGGAAGGTATAGCGAGACTTTGACCCGCCGTTTTCGTCCATTCCACCCCACGGCCGGTACCAGCACTTCTGCGTCGGTGGGCGGGATCGAGTCGCCAATTTACTAGCCACCTTCCCGGACACGGTCGATAGCACCGAGAAATGTCGCCGACTAATCGACCTATTTCTCGTCAGCGTCCTGCTCGACGCCGGCGCCGGCACTAGCTGGAGCTTCAAGAGCGCCGAGAACGGTCGCATCTACAGGAGGTCCGAGGGTTTGGCTATTGCGAGCTTGGAGATGTTTAAAGCTGTACGTGTGCACCTATAAACGAAGATTCGCATGCGTTACTGGGTGTGTTCATGGTTAAGGAGTCCGCGCTGATATTGGTGTCTTGAATAGGGGCTATTCTCCGGGAACCCGAATAACAAATTCCAGGTGGACAAGGACGGGCTCAGGAAACTCACAGTTGAACAATTGGCCAAGGGTATGCAGTCGCGCCCTGGCAATGAGCTCGCCGGCCTAGAGGGCAGAGCACAACTTTTGATCCGGCTCGGCGACGCATTGGCGAGAAAGACAGATTACTTTGGCGACAATGGGCGACCTGGTAACATGATTGGTATGTGGTCCTGTCCCATGCGATGCGCCAGGCCCTTAATACATCTAGCGATCGGGATTAGCTGACCAGTTTGGAATGTGCAGACTATCTCCTCGCCCACCCGACAACACAAGCTTCTTCGACCCCTATCGTGGTCATTCCCGTTCTGTGGAATGTGCTGATGAATGGACTCGCTCCTATCTGGCCCCCGTCGCGAACAGCTATCGATGGTGTCTCGCTGGGTGACGCGTGGCCTTGTTCCTCAATGCCGCAGCAGGCTCCGCCGCCGAGCTCTCCTGGCCTCTCTCCCTTTCCCAACTCTCAGTCGGGATCCGGCGCCGCGGCCTGGGAGTCTATACTACCTTTCCACAAGCTGACCCAGTGGCTCACTTACTCATTGATGCAGCCCATGACGAATCTCCTCAAGATCCAGTTTGCCGGCACGGAGCTGCTGACTGGATTACCCGAGTATAGGAACGGAGGTCTGTTTATCGATCTTGGTGTCTTGTCGCTGAAGAACGACGACATGGAGCGCGGTTTACAGAACTATAGCGATCACTGCCGACGGACGGGGATCAAAGGTGTCGAGGTAGCGCCTATGTTTGAACCAAGTGACGACGTGATCGTTGAGTGGAGGGGCGTCACGGTGGGCTTCCTCGACAAGCTCCTAATTGAAGTCAACAAAGCTCTTAGGAAGGAGCTCAACGGCGGGGAGCTGACGTTGGCACAGCTGCTTGAAGCTGGAAGCTGGAAGGTGAGTTCAATGAGATAGTAATTCTTTTCGCATCTGATTCTAGACCTATCCGAATCCGGTGGACTAACACTTGATATCTATAGGGCGGTCGCGAGATTGCGGAAGTCAGCCGACCGAATACGAAAGAACCGCCTATCCTGATCGACTCGGACGGCACTGTATTTTAGCACGAGTGCATCTTCGTGCTGTATGCTTTTCTTCTATTATTCTTACACCCTTCTTCACATTGATACATTATGAGACATTGAACAAAAGGTCGTTAGATGAGGTGAACTTGAGGCTTATACCTCCCCTTTGTTAGCACTCGAAACAAGAGTGCAGTTATTCTGGATGACGGTAGAAATTATACCACCTACCTGGGCTAGGGCTGTCCTAATTATTGGGGAACGTTGGAACAAGAAACGCCGTGGGGAGTAAGCAGATTGGGTCTGTTGCAGAGACCTGGCACAGCGAGGACTCTTTTGTTCTCGGAAATATTGGTAATTCTCTACACGACTTGCGTTTTGCATCGTGGAATAATCAAAGGATACCAGTCGACTTTCTCCATTAGGATAGGGTCGTCGGAGAACCGAGCTCCTATCAATTACCTGTATAAGAGATTGTTCCCAAGACTGAGAAGTCATAGGGACTCGGCCCCAGCAGCATACTACCCTAAGACAAAGTAGAAAATCGACAGTGGCGTACAACCAAATCATGCAACTAATTTGAACAACGTGTACTTTGACCTGAGATTTTCTGCTTGGAGCTTGTATTGTGCGTAGTGTATATATACAGCGTAATTACAGTACCGGGTATATCATCCAAGCTGGATGCCGTCCTCCATTAGCAAACGCGGTCTTACGGGAAAGGAGGGAGTATTCCGTCTATGGTATGATACAATCCTAGCTTTCGTATCGTACACCGAGTAGGGAGTGCCCCTTTATCATCTCCCCTTCTCGGCGCGTTTCCGGCGAATATCTTCCATCCGGCGATACGCCTTTTCCTTTTCTTCCAAAGCCCTCCGCTCCTCGTACGCTTGAGCCTTCTTCCACTCCTCTTTCTGCTTATCGACAATGAAAGAGCTGCTCGCTGAGCCGTTCGAATCCTTAGCACTGCTCGCAGGGTTCGGTCTGGGGGGTGACGACGGTGCCTGCCATGTCACGCCAGCCGCTGGGTTAGGCCCTAGAGTCTTGGATGGGAGAGGGGGGATGCCAGCCCAGCGACGAATGGCTGGGTTTAGAGTCGCTGACGTCTGTACAACGTGGCCAGCGGAAAGCACGAGGAAGAACCACTGTATGCAGGCTGGTAGCCAAGCCGTGCAGACGAACATCATGGGAGGAAGGGCGTATTTCATCCACGTAGATAAAGTCTGGGTCATAGGATCGTTTGACAAGTTAGCAGCGCGGGTTTGCTAGTAGCCTGTTAGTTACAGATTCTGGTAAACAAGAAATTGGACAGTCAAGCTTGTAAGACACCTACTTTAAACATGGCTGCTGCAAGGACTACAGATACGCTGGGGAGAATGTAATATGGGTCGTGGACAGTCAGATCGGTGAACCATGCCAATCCTCCCGTCTCCAAGCTAGGCACGGGTATAGCAGCCATAGCCCTGAGTAGTCGAAACATGCCGTAACTGAACGGAATAGTCCAGAGTGTAACCAAGGACCGCAAAGTGCTGGCGCCAGACTTTTTCTTGAGTATGGACATCTGATCGCGCGCCCGCATCTGGGCAATGCGGTCACGAGTTCTCCATGTAGCTTCATCGAATTCCGCCTTGGCTTTAAGGAAGGCGGGGTCCTTGGTGACCTGCTGTAGCAGCGCCGAGTGCTTGCTCGCGTCCAAGGTTGGCATGAACAAGACGACACGCCATGCGACGGCTATCGTTGCGATCGTAGCCCACCAGGGCATACCAGAGTAAATATACACGTGTTCAACAAGCCATTCACAACAGCTAGTTGGGCCCCATCCAAAATCCAAGCCAAGGGCCTTGAGGTAGCCTATCTGTTCGGGTATATCAAGGACAGACGTTGAATCCAAGTCAGGAAAGGAATCTGCCGAGGGCTGCGCCGAGCTAAGGTCAGCAGGACCTGTCGAGGTCCACGGTGAAGCATCTTGAGGCGCGGGAGCTGAAGAGGCGCTTGCAAGGGTGTCTTCTGGTGGGTGTTCGGGAGACGCAACGGGTGCTGATGGCTCTGTGGGGATCGTAGAAGTAGATTGCGTCTCAGCGGGAGGTTGCGGCTTCGAAGAGAAGGGCCACAGCGATAAATTTCGTGAAGCTCCGGAGCGCTGAGCGAATACACCAGACGCAGTAGCGACAAGGGTCGTGCGGGAACCAATTGAAGATATTGGCATACAAGATGCGCCCTGGACCCGACTCAGCAGGGTAGACCGGGGCCGTGCCTGGGAAAAGTGCCGTAGAGGGACTTGTGAAGGTCGAGCCGGCTGTAAGAGGACAGAGCCCCGAAGTTAGCAATCAAGGCGAAAATGTCGGCCATTGGAGGTTGTTATACCTGTGTCCGAGCAGACCAGGCATGCCGCAGCGCAGAGGCTGGGCTCGATCTTGGAAGTCCTCTGCTCGGCAGCATGACGATGATTGTCGGCGTTCTCGAAGCTCAGTCGAGGTGCGACGACGAGTTCTGACACGAGTTCCGCTGCTCGAATATTTTTTAAAAATTAGATTCGGTACTTGCATAGGAACCTACTAATTTGCCTATCGATTAGGACCGGCAGCTGGGGAACATTACCTAAGGCACATCTTGGAAATTGTCGGGGTCGGTTACGTATGCCCCGGTCCGTCATCTCATCTTAGGCAGCTGACCTCACCCAACCGTGAACTCCGATCACTTTGATAAACCCAAATGGGACAATGACTACTTCCAATCATTATACTGGTTGAATATAAGTAGTTCATACACAATAAAAATAAAAAAAGGTGAAAATTGTATTCCTCGAGGCTTATACAACAGCTCCACCGCAAGCACTCAAATAGCTACCCAGCATGTGAGCGTAATGGAGAAATCATTGAAACGGGATACGATAAATTTTATTATTTTTTACCATTTCATGTCTATAGCTTAGTGGAGCTATGAAATCCCTCGCAAGAGATGATGTATGCACAATCAAATGTCCAAAGGCCACCGGGCATCTCTTTTTATTCCACTCGCCGTTTCTCCTGCCCGTCTAATTCGTAAAAGTATTTGGTATTCCCGTGACAAAAACAGAAGTACGCATGCCCGTGTTAGATGCTTCATCACTCCGACTCTAGAGTAAATATACAAATACTGGAACTTTCGGATGGTGCTATTCCAAGCTCGCAAGATCTTGTAGGCTAGGTCGTGGTCTCGGTCTTTCGCGGATCTCGACGCCCGGGCCGATTGGGTGTGTTCTTTGCCGTGATATAGGGAAGACCTGCGCAGAGCAGCCAACGTTAGCCCTACATATCGGCCAATGTCCTATTACGTTACGTGACTTACTCTTGTGCCTCCCCATCCCAATCTGAAAGCGGCCTCGTGCGCGAACAGCTCGCCAAATCCCAACATCATGCCGTTGATGAATGGTAGCAGCAGGTTAATGGCAGCCCCTCGGATCATTGACCAGACTGTCGGAGGCTTGTATAGAACGATAGGCGGGGAAGACGATGAGGGCGGTGATGTTGATATATCTTCGCCAGCTGAATATTGTTCGCTATCGGAATGTATCGTAACGCCGGATTCGGCAAGGGGGTTAGGTTCCTCGGACGACATGGCGGAACAGCTGGGGTGTGTAAGAAATAAGGGATGAATTATTGCTAATTGAACCGTCTTCTTCAACTCCTAGGTTTCATATCGCGGAGTTACTTGGCGGTAATGAGGACAACTGGTGTGCCCTGGTGCTTCGAAATTGAAATAGTTGGAGAGGGTTCGACATTGAAGGCTCGGGTTTAAACTTCCAATGGGTAAGGAAGTGTACCTATCTCCTAAGGCAGCGTCACGTCGCCCTAATCCTATTTGAGCAATAATCCAGCTTTAATTTTCCAAGGCGGGTTAGCAGTCATTGCTACTTGAGTGGGCAGCTGCCCGTCATTTCTGCGTTGGAGGGGTTTGGGCTAATGAGAACCAGAGGAAGGCTTTATCCCCCCACTACAGTACTCCCCGCGTAATCGACGTGATTAGGCCACTGTGGAGAGCTTGACGTCGTCGCTGAAGTTGCCTAAGAGCCTTGGGGTGCACCTTCTAGAAATTACAAACACCAGTGGACATCATAAGATTTCCACGTTTTAGTCGTCAGTCCATCGACGACGTTTCTTTCTCTTCACTGCAGCAAATACTTTCGCCATTGACTTCCCCATACAGTACTCCGTTCCTTTACTCCGTCGCCCCACCCTCCGATTGTCCACCTCTATCCAACCAACATGGAGAGCAGCATCGATCACGATGCTCTTACGAGCGAGCTCATGGCCATGACCGGAGCCTCAACGGAGCAGGTGTGTTTATCTCAAGTTATTAAATACTATTCGCCCGGCAAGCTATATACAATTCTGGTGCCCCTCAATTAACACAACTCTAGGCTACCCAGTACCTTTCCGCCAGCAACTGGGACCTTGCTGCTGCCGCTCAAGCCTATTTCGCCGACGAGGAAGAAGAAGATGCAGGCGGCCCTCTTGAGTCTTCTGCTGCTACGAGTTCTCAAAACTACACCGGCCCACGCACTCTCGATGGCCGACCTGCTCCGCAGTCTATTCCTACCACGTCCAGTTCATCTAAACGCCCGCCCAAGAAGAAGGGACTTGCCACATTAAGCTCCATCGGCGGTCGTGGGCACGATCACCACGGCGACGATCACGACGACGAAGATGAAGATGTACATCGAGACACCTATGCTGGAGGCGAGAAGAGCGGGCTTGCTGTCCAAGACCCGAGCCAACGCACTGATCCTAGACGAATTCTCAATGACCTCCTGGCCAAAGCGAAGAGGTAAGATTGCTAGTCTCTTGGCTTAATTCGATGAGATTTTAACCTCAAACATCATAGCAATGCGCAACGCCCCGAGGCCTCATCCCCCGCCGGCCCTTCCAGCTCTCAGGCATTCCGCGGTGCCGGTCAGACCCTAGGTGGTGAAGGTGCTCCCAGCCGTACCATTCCCGATCCTCTTGGACCTACGGCCTCCAGCAGTCATGGAGCGCGCCCGCAGAATAATGAGGTTCAAGAACGAACATTACATCTCTGGCGCGACGGTTTCAGCATTGACGACGGAGAGCTTCGCCGATTCGACGACCCGGAGAATACTGACGCTCTCCGCATGATTCAACAGGGCCGAGCGCCTATACATCTTATGAACGTGAGATATGACGAGCCCCTTGATGTCAAGCTGCAGAAGCACGATGAGAACTATAGACCTCTTCCCAAAGTCTACAAGCCATTCAGCGGCGAAGGTCGCCGTCTCGGAAGCCCCGTACCGGGAGAGTCCGCCGCTGTAAACCTACCCACCCTAGCGACTTCCACTGCTGCTGCTGCCGTACCATCCTCGTCGGCGCCTCCTAGCACATCGGTGGATGAGTCCCAGCCTACAGTTATGATCCGCATCCAGATGCCTGATGGTACACGACTGCCGGCTCGTTTTAACACCACGCAGACGGTCAATGACGTGTATAACTTCATCGCTCGATCTTCGCCCGAATTGAGCGCCGGCGGATGGGTATTGGCTACTACTTTCCCCAACAAGGACCACACGGACAAGTCCCTGGTATTAGGGGACATGGCTGAGTTTAAGAAGGGGGGTACTGCTATGGTGAAGAGAAACAAGTGAGCACAGAAACAATGTCACTGGTATGCAGGGCGTCCATCATACAATAGAGCCGTACTTGCTAGGCGACTTGTCTAGCTATGATTTTAGATGCACAAATGCATAGACGCGAAAAGTTGCTTATTGCGGATAACTTGAATTGATTTCATCCCAACGCCTGTCATGAATAATTCTAACGACCTTAACTGGAGTACCCATGTCACTACCTTATCTTCGTAATACTCAACGACTCAACTTTCAAGTAGAATCAGTTCGAGCCTATATCCCTCAATCTAACAAGTACCCAGCATGTCACTCAGAGCTGACTTCTCAGCCGATGTAATAGATAACTCCCAGTAGCTCTTAACAGCGACATAGGCGCTTGCATATGTGCAATAAAAGCTTTCCAGCGGCGGCTTCCACGCGTCAGGGGACTTGTCACCCTTTGCAGAGTTGACATTATCTGTCACGGCCCAAAGCTGCGGCCGGTCGATGTCATTGGCGAACTGCTCGCGCTTAGACGTGGTCCAGTCGTTGGCGCCGGACTATGATAAGTTAGGTAGGTAGTTAGGATCGAGTATGTGAGGCAAATAAGAGCAGACATATGACCCCTTCTGTTGAGCTGACTTTGATACCAATCCCAACATGACTACGAAAGGGGCGCTCAAAGAAATGAAACAAGGGCTAAACACATACAATCCAGGCATTCTTCAACGGCACCATATGATCGATATCCAAATCAGACGGAGCCGTCCACTTCCCGCCGTCGTAGGGGCTGACCCATGTGCCGCTCGTCGGGTAGCAGTTAGAGCCGACCTCGACGCCAGTGCCGTCGCGCTTGAGCACGTACTCGCGCGTATTGCAGGTTCCCGTGATGGTGTCCCACGTCGGGAAAAGACTCCGCTTGTACTTGCCGTCGTCCACGGCCGCCTTGACGGTGAGGCCGGCGAGTTGCGACTTGGCGGATGAGCTAGATGGAAGGCCAGGCTAGTCGTCTAAGTCAGTTTTGCATTCCAATGTGTGAAACTTGCACGACTGAGCCTGTGTAATTAGTACTGTGTTGAGTAGTATGGGAACTAACAGGAGTTGGCATAGGCATAGGGTTGGCGACCGGAGCTGGTGCTGGCGCAGCAAGAACTGTGTGTGTGGACAGAAGTCCGCCTAGAATATACAAGAGCCTCATAGTGATGATATGGATGTTGGCGATTCTGGCCTTCTTCGAACGGCGTGGGCGAAGGTTAACAATTAAATAAGCCCCTGAGACACAATAGGTTCGCGCGGAGACCAGCTCTAAAAGCTTGCGATAGGAATCTCAACGCCTGTCGATCTTTCTCGGGTTCATACATATCCCATGTTATACATTCTCAATCACAAGCGCCAACTTCCCAAAGAAGCGACGCCATTCGGACTAATTATGGCAGACATGCAGGCAAGTCCCACGGGGTCTGACATCTATAGGAGCATTCCGATATGAAGGTCGACTGCAGGATGTACTATCCCGGGAATGGTGAGATCAGCCACATCCCAAGGCGTGTGTTACATGGTGCGAAGCTGAATCAGGACCTGCCAAGTTGAATAGGCCGTGGTGGTATCAAAGCCGCGCTGAGATCTAGACAGGGCGACGGTCACCTGTAACTAGAGTACCTACCCAACATAGGCGAGAAGCATACGCATGCGCATACGCACCTTTGGCTAGGTATAATTTAGGTAGATAAGGTACTATGGCCTTGGTGCTAGGTGCAAGTCAAGACAGCCTTCATGAGTAAAATCGTGATATAATTGAGGAGCTTGGCTATTGATCATTATCTATACTCGCGGGTATCAGCTACCCCTTCATCAAAGTTGTGCATGGTATACCACGTAGTAAACACTTATAATTGGCTGGCAGCTCGTTGCAACCAACCTTCCTAATCGAGATATGCCGATCTCCAGGGACCACGAAGCGACGCCGAGGGACCGTCACTCCTCGGCAGTAACATTGATAAGGCCAATAAAGGTGCACAACATGCGAACGTGCCTTCACTTGTTAGCATTCAACAAATGCCGCCCTTACCACGAACTGCATCTTCCCTAGCGCGTTTGAGAAGTGAACGCGCAATTCTAGAGCACGAAGGGGTCCGAATTCGACTGCAGCTTCTTCAAGTCTATGGAGCCTGCGAGGTTCTGGGTAGCAAGCATGTGAACTGGCCTTTCTCGCTCCAACGAAAATTCATGTCGCGAAAGAGTTAGCTCATCGCCGGAATGGTTTCGTCGGGAAGTCTCTAACAAGACTACTCTGCTGGCTCTGGAAGGCTTGCGGCGCACAACGATAAGATTAATGAATATCAGGGTTCAGTTTGGTGTCGTTACCCGTCGAAATGTATGCCGAGATGGAAAAATCAACGCAAAGGGTATTCGAAATCGGTATAAACTCAGAAACAAACGTCTTCCTCGATCCTCTGTCTAAACTAGGAATTGAAGTTCTGGCCTGGTCCTGATACCGTAACAGGGCCATCGAGGAACTTGAAACTTTCTCTAGCAATCTGACAGTTCAACTTGGCCGAATTGAACCTCGCCTCCCCAGGTGGGAGGATGACCATAAGGTAGGTGTTCGTGGTAAACTTGCAAGCGAACATGGAGAATCTAGAGCCCGCCTTGTGCTCCTGTCGATAATCACGTTAGCAACGACAATAAAGCACCTCGGAAGCAGCGGTTTTGAAGAACATTGAGATTTCGCCATGACCTGCATGGTCTGGCACATTATCCACTTACCATCAGGGTGAACTGCTCCGCATTACGAGGTGTACCGGTAAATCGACTGATACTCTGCTTGAAATGTTTGAGGATGTTCGAGATACGCTCTTGACGATCTCCCGTTGGGTTGTTCTGCCCCTCTTCCGATGTCCAATTTGACACGACGAGGAAACTAGTCCTCTCAAACAGAAGCAGTTCCTCAGCCTCGATTAACAACCCTAGAGAACCTAGTTGAGACTCGATAACGGAAAGATTTGGAACAAGGTCATGGATGATGCTCGCCCATGCCTTATATAATGACTGGTCCCATATTGAGGTCGCAAAGGGTATGAGGTCCAACTCGCCCGTGTATCCGGCACCCTGAATGAATTCTGACGTTTTCTGTCGAACCAGATGCACGCGATCAACGAAGACAGCCTCTCGAGCATGTGGGGTAATCAAATCCATCTTGTGTATAAGCACGTAGACCTTCGCAGTAGGCGAGAATTGCGTCAGCGCGGAGATAATGGAGACATAGGTAGCCATGTCCCGGTCGACGTCTCGGGATTCTATATCGAAGACGTAGATTAGGACTCCAACGTTGGAGAACACGTGGACGCGCTGCTGAGAGAGGTAGTTCTCCATGAAGGCCTCTTGGCCACCACAGTCCCAGAGATTCAACGTTAGGTTTCCTAGAAACTTCACGTGTGAGAGGTCGACATCGATTGTCGCACCGCTGCCAAGAACAAATCAGCCGTCCGCCATCACGAACAGGCACGGCTAGGGGCCGGACTACTCACAGACGTCGAGTATCCCTCGCGATATAGTTACTAAATATGATACTCCTCATACTCGACTTCCCAGAACCGCTCTTGCCCATGAGCAACACCTTTTTCTTCTTGGGCTTCTTGACCTCGTTCCGAATGTCGCCGGCCAAGCCCAAGCTGGGCGTTGGTGCTTCGAGATCGGCCATTCCGTACCGTGTATGTAGTAGAGACGTAGGGGCGGGCAATGTATCGCGGGGAACCGTCTTGGTCTCGACGCGGCGTTAGGGAGTTCGTTCAACTTGGCTCGCGCATCATTTCTCTACCATGGGAGTAGAGTAGATGATTGATCGGAATAGATTACCGGGATTTCCACTACTCAACCCCCCGTTTTATATACCCTCGCGTCACACTTCAAAGGGAGACGTTGTTGTCGTGAGATATTCGGCTGGGCGTGCTCGGGGCAATTGGCGGGGTGAATTTGGTAATTCGAGCGAAGGGAAGCTTAGGAGGTAGGGATCGTCCCAGCAGGGGGACCCTGCATAGGTTGATAAGATATCGCTATCAATACGCTGACGTCACGTGCTGTCCATAGATGCATATTATTCATTAACAGCATAGCTTATCTCGTCTTGTTCTCGCTTAATAGGTAATCTTACTTTCACTTTAAGTCTTCAGAAACAACAGCCTCGATGCCGTCTCCTCTCTACTCAGTCTTGACTCAATGAGACCATGGCTACTACAACCCTATTGGAAGAGCTGAAGTAACTCAAATGGCAATTTTATTGTTCTTCTCACTACTTTATCCACTTGCACTCACTTGACTTGTCAAGATCACCAAACCGTGTTGCTAGAGACGAGGAACTCGTTCAAAGTTTACGACAGAGTCTCGTACCATATTCAATAACCTCCCAATCCTCAGTCCCCGGTGTTGAGACGGCATAAAAGACTCCGTGTGGATCCCACTTCTTGCGTATTTCTAGCAACTTGGGATATTCTGTTCCCCAGAAATGGTCTTGCCAATCCGGCTGGTACGGGTCGCCCTGGGAGAACTGTCAGCGCTATCCATGGACGGGCCTTTTACCAGTGGGCAGTGAACCTACCTCGTTAACATAAGCGCATCCATTCGGGCCAGCCTTCTTCATAGCAGCATCTTGAATGTTAGTGAGCACATCTTGAAGGTCCTGCTTCTGGGCCCAAGTTGCTCCATTGGGGACCGGCAGCGCAACAATGGCAAAGTTCGTAGACTTCCTGAATCTCGGATTAGTCGCGCTGTTCGAAACCGGTATGTTCAGACCAGCATCCCATAGATGGCCGATAATGAACCCTTGGTCTTTCAAATCCTCGCGCGGGGATAGCACTGTCTTAAAGGCCTCGATAATCCCGTCGTTGTTCTCTTCAACATCCCGGTGTGTAAACATCCATCCACCTGTGAGAGCTGAGGTGCCAGCAGTCTCGCCTTCGAATAAGTCTATGTATAGGTCGAATAGCGTATCAAAGTCTTTACTCGCAGTGTCATGGGGGATGCCTTTGGCCTTGAACTCATCAAACATAGGCTGGAGGAGGGCTCCCATTTCCGTGGAAGTCTTGCCGATGCCCACAAAAGGTTGTATATGCAGGCGTAGCGGTGCGAGTTCGAAGTAAACGTAAAGACCGGCCTCAACAAACCTGTTTGAATATTTATGGAATGATTTGACGCCATCCCAAAACAGATCCGTGTTATTGGTAAGCGTCGAGTTAATCATGACAGTGACACCAGCAGCCTTTTGCTCGGGAAACGTTTTGAGGGTTACAGAGAGTACGACAGCGAACGCAGATGGTCCACCTCCCTTCAGAGCCCAGAACAAGTCGGGGTTCTCTTCAGAATTCGCTGTCAGGTATCTACCGTCTGCTGTAAGCACTTCAAAAGACAATGCGCTATCGGCAACGAGTCCGTAATGTGGCGTAAGAGGACCATGACCACCACCCTGAACAAGCCCTCCCGCCACGCCGACAGTCTAGCACCTCGTCAACTTCCACTTCAAAAATCATTCGCATATCAACTACTCACTGGACATTCCCCAGTTATCACGGTCACAGGCGGATTCTGCGCATTAGCTTGCGTGAGCAGCGCCCTACCCTGAACTCCCGCGCCTATTGTTACGGCGCCACCGATATAGTTACCAGGACCGCTATACTCGGTGGTGAATTCGACGCCTTGGAAGCTATGCGTGTTAATAACCAGTGAGCCCCATCCCGTGCTGCGTCCAATGAAGTCATGACCGGTATTTCGAATGATTAGACGTATATTATTTTCTCTTGCAAAATCTACACCCGCCTTGATGTGCTCTCGAGACTGAGCCCGAATCACATACACGCCATAATAACCAAGGGTGCAAGACTCAGCGGGATCATCAGTCGGTCGACATGTGTCGTTCGTAAAATATGTCCACTGCAACGTTAAGAGTCAGTTATTGCTTTTCTAGGAAGAGGACTTAGGAGTTCTAGGCAGCCATAACTCCTCAATCGCCATGATTAGGAATTTCTGGCTCCCAAGACCAGACAAAAGGACGGGGAAAGAAACATCGATGTTACTCACCAATGCTGCTGCGGGTTTCTCAACGCTACGTCAAACCGTTAACAGATCATTCTGAGATTCATTCGAGGGTGCTCAGCTTACGTCCAAGGCTCATCAGACCACATAGCTCTTGCGTCCGTACATGCGTCAGCATCATAAGTCGACATTCTACCAAGCGGTCCTTCGAAGAACTATACGGGCTAGAATCAGCGTTGTTCCCTCTCGAAGCCAGCACGCGAATTCCATGGCTTGCTTTTTGTGCCAACGTACGTTATGACAAGATGCGCCGGGCGGGATGTTCACCAACAAGTTTCCATCCACTGTTGAATTCAGTTCGGCCCAAGAGTCAGCGCTCGGCCAGCATTCATCGCCCATATAACATTTACAGCCATATTTGATGCCGTTCCACGTCCGCTCAACAAGGACCGGTGGTAATGACTTGGCACCACTAAGGAGTGTTGAAAAGTTCCCACCTACGGTCAACCAGGACGCCATTGTCACTCGTCATAGGTGATGATTGAATCTAGGAGGAAAAAAACAGACACTCGGGTTTTTATCTAGAGCCTAACCTAATGTCAGTTTAAAATGCGATGCCTCTGTTTCTGATTGCCGATTCTCAATTACTCCAGATTTTAGGTAGTATTCGCATGGCCTAAACAAGAACTGCGCGATGCAGTTACATTCTCCCCGACGCTCTAGTTCACCGTCACTCCTCACTTTAACGAGCGCTACGTCGTGGACGTCTTCCAATCAGAAGTGATGCAATCTATTAAACCACTACCAGGACGCCGGATAGGGCCTCGAAAGCACGCGGCAGTATATTATAATGCACTTTATTATACATGCGCTATTAGAGATGTAAGTTAGGTGGCTAGCCCGTTATCCGGATATTCTCTCGTCGGCGGCGGCTTACACTTGCTCTTAGAAGGATAGGAGTGCGACCATAAGCCCTCGCAAACTGCTAAGCAATCTATTGTCTTTAGCAATAGTACGATATTCGCCTTTAGATCTAATCTAATCTCCAGGCCAGATCGACCCTTTATCTGCTAAATATCTCCCTTCATTTCCTTTGAGAACTGCGAATTTCAGCCTCTATATTATAGTCTTGCAGATAACGCTCTCTATTGAGCGGGGCTTTCCACATTGGACTCCTTATTGCCCCGCGGGGATCTCGGCATGCGTTCTCACCTCGAGCCTCTCAGCGGGGTATCGTCCGATGAGCTTGGGTGGATGCTACGCTTCTGTTGCTCTTGAACCCATCAATGTCTGGTTTCTTTACGTGTATTTCACATAGCTAGCGAGCGAGGAAGCAATTATCTACGGCTGACCGCACCTGAATCTTCATATTAGTTGCTAATTGAGTTTCACAATGCGTAGCTCCATCTTAAACTTCTCGTAAGAACAACAACAACTGATATGCAGGTCCAGCATTGTAACGACCCCGCAATTGGTTTCCTTCCGCGATGCAATGCCCAGGTTCCAAAGAGGTTCTAACTGGTTGTTAATTACGAGGTAGATGGGCGTTCAACAAAGGGCATATCTCGGAACTGGTCTTATGCTGCTGCAAGGACACCTTAGCGATTCGGACTCGGACTATAGCTAAGTTACCGGCGAATGAGTCACATAGTCGCATACAATAGGCAGCTTCTTACTAGTTCCATGAAAGCTCACACAATACTATCTTCCATATAGCTATCATCTTCATCGCTAGTATTGAATTGCCACAATTACCTGTATTACACGCACAACCAACTAAAATGTCGATTCAACTACGCAAAGCGACTCTTGCGGATATCCCAGCTATGATAGATGTTTATTTCGACGCATTCCACGATCACCCATTCACTAGACGAGTTTTTAGCCTGCGTTCTGATTCTGTAGAGAAGTACTGGTCGGAATCGTTGGCCGCGGAGATCAGAGATCCGCATGCACACTTCACTCTCGTCACAGACTCAGCTTCTGCAGATCCAGAGAGGGTTCTTGCATTTGGCAAGTGGCGAAAGCAACTCACGTCGACATCGCCGCCACGACCACCGGAGCCAAGCTGGCCGGAAGGTGCTGATTTGGGATTCGTTGATGAATTGCTTGGAACAATAAATAGAAAACACCAAGAGATCATGAAAGATCGCCCACACTGGTACTTGGAGATGTTAGGTGTCCGAAAAGAATTTCAGAGAAAGGGGGCTGGGGGGCTACTTGTAGAGTGGGGGACAACTAGAGCTGACGAGGACGGAATCGAGGCATTCTTGGCTGCCAGCCCAGCTGGAGCTCCTCTCTATGCGAAACATGGGTTTGAACTTATAGAGACAGTCCTTATAGACGATGGAAGACGCCTTGAGAGTTTCATGTTGCGGCCAGCTAAGAAATCCTAGGTTCAGCCACAGTATATTGCATAAGAACAATGGGGTTCATGGTATTCAACGAACCGGGGACTTAATCGGTGAGAATCATGTATATTCTCCAATATCCCATCGGAATAACAGTTAGTGGGCCAGTCCATGTCTTTACGGCATATTATACCAATCCAATGGGACTACCTGTAGTCGTCTTTCAGATAAGTCTAAGTGATAGTGCTCAGTTCTATTCTATAAAAAGGACTGTTAGCTTGAACATTATTAGAAAATCACAAACTTTGAGAGGCTCCAAGGGAACCATCGCATCGAGTGCATCGATATTCATATATTCTCGAAACAATTTTCATCAATTCATAAACATATGCGTGTGCCTTTTATGATATTCCAGTCAAATAAAACCTTCCATCCCATTAGCAACACGATGCTTATACGACCGGCCCAAATGGTCCTCCATAATCTCATGAAGGCGTCCAAAAACTGCATCTGGGAACCAATAAGCATTACATTCCCACACTGGATCTGACAATGGATTTCCTTCCAACTTCAGCTGTGTGTAAACTCTCGCCGCAAGATTAATTTCCTCTTCATGAGTCAACCCAGTAGTTACCTTAGAAATGATTTGGATGACAGAGAGACGGGATGAGAAGTTGTCATCTTGGTATCCCCTCAGGGAACCCAGAGGCTTTGCTGCTTCTGACAGCTGCATTAAGTCCTGAGGAAGGGCCTTGAAAACTCTCGCTTCGCGATGGCGGGCTATTCCACAGTCAACGCATCTCCCAGAACGAGTTGATTTCCGGCCTGTTCGTTCGTGGACCAGCACGACTTTGGTTCCTTTCGTCTCTAACCTACAGAGGCAGATAGCGTTTGAAGTACGTAGAGACATATTGGCTTAATTGTCAAGGCAAATAAATCTCCGAACGAAGGATACACAGACTACTGCAACAAAACAACCTAAGCACCAGCGGCAACCACTCACCGGAGATTACTCTCAGGGAATCCTAGCATCTGGCCATCTGGAAGAGGAATAGGCGGTGGTATAAAGACCTAGGGCCCAAGGGTGCTTTTGTAAGAAACAAGATGTATGGTTCAAACATCGATGATCATTGTCAACAATACTATTGTCTTTTTCATTGTTTTCGCTGCCATGATCATAGAGAATGTGTACACAATACCTTTGTGACCTATTCCAATCATGGCTGTCAAATTATAACAAAGAGTTATATCACGATTATTCCTTAATTAGATGCTGTTAACTTTGGATCATCGTGGGCCTTCACTAGTCAAAGAGACCCTCCGAATACCTAGGTACTCTTTGAGTGCGAAGTTTGGCTACGTTTCCTATTATTGTTCATGAACACCTAATGTATGGGAGAAACCCGTACATTGAAAAAGCGATCATAGGTAAGAGGTCTTACCGTAATGGCGAGCGACAATATTAATGATCATCCACATGTGTAGGTGTGGCAGAATTACGGCATCAATACATCCACGAGAGTGCACTTGGTGGGCTAGGATAGGGTTCGATTTGAGTAGCTAAAATATATTGAATAGCGGACAATGCGGTATTAGCAATATACCTAGGTAGTCTTCTATTTGTTAATCAACGTGAGATTTAGCTGTAGTCGATAGAGCAACGGGATGAAGCAATACGCCAAGGTGCTGTACCTAGGGCGGAGCCCCTATTTGAATAGATGCCATGACGCCTAGGTACTTTGTCGGACGGCAGGTGAAGCATGTATGAAGCGTAAAACACCTGAATATATCTTGCGTGAGTTAGGATCGAATCCTAATGTAGAGGCTGCCACAGCAGAATGGGATCTATTCAGTCTTTGCGGCGATGCAATGATATGTATATGCGAGTAACAGATTTTTGACACGAACCCCAAGACCATTTGCACAAGACGAAAAATACAGAAACCGAAAACTTTCCGAAGTCCTGAATGCCTAATCCACATTGAAAACATGACCAGAGTCGCCAAGCCAGAATTGTCCTAGTGGTAGTATGAGCCAATTGAACAAAGAATTTTGCCAAGAGATAGCAAGAGTAGTATCGTGACGCCTAATAAAGAAGCGCTCCGAATATCCACTATATGGGTATAAGCTGTATCTCTAGCAAGATTCATGACAACAAGAAAATATGTTGCAGATGTGTCGTCGGTCAAGGTAGACCAAGTAGATCAGCATTCATATGAGCTGAGTGGTAATTCGTCTCGCCCACAATTGCCAAGATCAGAGATCCTCTGCTAGTTAGCCGAACCTAGACCTTAGCTCTTCCGTCTCGTCCCTCGGTGTATCTCATCCCTTTTTTTATCCTCCGATTTTATGTGCTTTCTTTTGTCTTCCCCGCGGAACGCCGCCTTTGATTGTTTTCACGCTATTTATCTTCACGTCATTCAACCGATCTTCACCTCATCCAAAGGCGCCTGAGGGATGTGTGGCGCTCCAAGTAGACTTTCCCGTTGTTCCCGCTTCCGCCTACCCAACCGGTCACACCATTCTTCGGCGCTAATAATGGTACCATCAAGCACCCCAGAAACCTGGGACATCATGTCAAGACCCTCCTTGGCGAGAACCAACACTCGTTGAGCACTCTCACGCGTCTCTTTCTCTTGCGCTTCTCGAGTTTCCTCTCCGTTAGCCCCAGGGCGACCGCCATTTTGTGGCCCATCGCCAACCATGCTTGCGACTCTGAATCTTTGAGGCAGACTTGTTAAGTGACGTCGAACAAGCTCTCTTGCATTCTCGGGTAGAGCGCCGCCTGCATATCTGCTGACTGTGTTGATGACATCCTGGAGTGTTCGGAGCACATCCATTCTGAGTTCTGCAATTTTTGCTGCGAGCTGACTTCTGTCGACAGATTCATTCGCAGATGGTGTTCCATTCATTGGATGATCGCCCTCCGTCCGTTCCGACTCCGACTTTTCATACTTCTCCATAGTAGATTTAAGAGAGTTGATGACATTGCCAATGCGAACATTGGCCCATCGAAGCCAACTCAGACAATACTTGAGACTCCGCAGGCTTTCCTCGCTCATGGCGATACTTAGACCTGACGTCGACATAATAAGACGGGATTGCCATGCAGCGCTATTTGGACGTGTCTCGGATTGTGCATATTGTTCAGCATATGGTGGAGATCGAAACTCATCGTATGCAGGTAGAGTGTCGACAGTACTTGCGACGGAGAGCCGACGATCGCGTGAATTGTCGAAAGAAGCCCTTGGTGTTTGTACCCCAGATGTAGGTTCTGGTGTGGTTTCTCTGAAAGTGCCATTTCCGTCGACCCTTCGACGTTTATTGGAACCCAAGTCAGCGGCCTCGAGGTCAGACCCTTGTGACTTATGTCTTCTTCCACCTCCTAAGAACCATCGCACGCCCCCTTCCACGCCGGTTACACGACCGACGGAACCCACCGTATTGGCGATAGGGATTACATAGCCCTCCACGTACTCAGCGCTTGACTTGAACCTCGGCGAGTAGTTCTTTGAGTTGACGTACGCGGAAGTGGCGCCCTCAATGGTCGTGGCTAATAGGGGATGTGAAGTGGTGAGTAGCGATATCAGTGGCTCGGGATGTGACCCATTCGTTTGGGAGTTTGGTGAGCCAGGCGCCGGGGCATGCTTGTTCGACGGAGAAGAGACAAAATCTGTGAGATGCGCCTAAGTGTTAGTATTGCGACTAGTCATTTGGTGGACAACTCATATATGATAAGACGGGTATCACTTATAATAAGCGACTGGTAGTAACTAACCTGCTCTCAAATCACCTAAGGCCTCAGCAGCCATGCGCACATCCGGATCATCTAGACTAACACTGCTGGCCCTCCCATCCTGAAAGCGATCTGGGGACGGAGCACTTAGACCGCTGCTGCTGCTCGTGTCTACGTCCATTCGCATGGGCGACTCGGCATTCTGTACATGGCTCGGGGTATAATACGCGGTAAGTGGATTAAGACTCGGCCAGTGACTGAGGGGTGGTGGTGCTGGCGGAGAGTATGCTGGCTCCGGCGGGTGAGGTGGAGTATATAAAGGAGCAGACGAGGCTGTTAAAGCAGATAGAGAAGGGAGATGGTTGTTCGTGGATTTCTTCTCGTCGTGGTTCGGCGCGCTCATTGACTTAATGGGAGCGAGCTCGGCCTTTGGAGGGTCGGGAAACCTTAAGCCAGCCGGATCGTGGGCTTGCGCATAGGACGGCGGAGGATATAATGGAAGTTTAAAGGTCCGGTCGAATCGATCAAACATACCTGCCGTTGGGTCAGACGGTGGTGATACATGTCGAGGGTCTGGCTGTTGGAGGCCATGCTTCTGATCGTGAGTCGGCGGGGGAAGAGACATGTGATTTTGCTGCTCCATTGTGTCTTGCTCGAGCATGGCCGACAGCGCAACTATCGAACACACTTTCTAGGTAGCTAGCGACAAATCGCGGGAGAAATAAGACATGTAGCGATCATCTGCGCATTTGCGGCGAATTCGGTTTGAAGGGTTGTGGTATCATGTATACTGAGAGCGCATAGGTGTCGAGAACTTGGTGCTGTGTACTATACAGATGAGGCGATCGCTGTCGGAATAGGTTGGTTGTGTTGGGTCAACGTCAGGAAGTTGTTGACTTGTCGAATCAAATTACCTGGTTATTCATATGCAGTAAATAGTAATAAAAACAACATAATACACAGCTTGTGAAGGAAAAAAAGAATAGAATGTGTAATATCAGGTAATAGTGAAAAATGAAAAGATGCCGTTGAATATCTTAGTAGGGTACAGTGAGTGAGGTCAGTCAAGGCCTGATCAGATTTCGGTGTGAGAGATGATGGAAGGATCAAAGGGCAGCGATGTCAGAGACATGGACCACCAGAACCGTTATGGGGCCCCGGGCCATCCAATATGCAGGTGCTCGTGGTGGACCGCGGTGTCCTTGGGGTGGGTTGGATTGCTGTGATGCTGGATACTGGGCTTGCTGGGTGCTGAATGGGAAGCGAGCAGAAAAAAGAGTGGGAAATGGGAATTGGGGTGGGAATGGGCGGAAAGGATTGCGCACTGGGAAGGGCCTAGGCTGCTGAAAAACATCCTATCAGCAACGCTACAAACGGCCAAAGCGAGGCTTCCTCAGTGGTATTTTCGACTGGTCAGGCGCTCATCGAACACTGCTACCATCCCCGGCAGGGGAGAGGCAAAGCACGCGGCTGCTGGCAGGGTCTAAGTGGAACACAGGGGATCTTGCGATGTGAGTGGCCAATGTGAGCTCAGCTTCGATCGCAATTGGCCAAGTGTCGTAAGGGTCCCCACATGAAGCTTCCCCAAACATAGCACGGAAGTATCTGTACAGTACCCCTCGTACGGTACCGACATGATCGGCTTGTGAAAGCCTTACGATGCGGTTGACCACCACACGAGTCACTTACCGAATTGAGGTGAAATCGCTTTCGCGTATTGAGTCCTCAGCTACATGTACCCGTCTAGACTCTAGAACATTGAAAGTGATATATTACAGGAACTGAGAAATAATCTTACTATTCATGGACCTATGTACACATGAAATAATGCAAACCTAATGCAATCACAAATGTGTATAATGGGAATTACCGGTACCCA
This sequence comes from Hypoxylon sp. FL1857, assembly GCA_022578955.1. Taxonomy (NCBI): domain Eukaryota; kingdom Fungi; phylum Ascomycota; class Sordariomycetes; order Xylariales; family Hypoxylaceae; genus Hypoxylon; species Hypoxylon sp. FL1857. Next base: position 60,389 of record MU400434.1, read on the forward strand.
TTGCAACACGATGGCCTGAAAATAGCCCAAAGGATCAAGTGAATTCCAGCTCAATCATATGCTATTGCGATGAGACCGGAAAAGCAGAAGATCAACGCACCGCAAAACGCTTACCGATGCGGACGAGTAGGTAGTAGGTACAAGCACGTGTCAATGAGCCCAAGTTGTATGGTTTAAAATGTGTCCGGGTGATCACATGTAACTAATATAACCCTCTTAGCCAGTAAGAGAGAAGCTGATGCGTCACTTTTGGCACTGTGAGACAAAAAGCAAAGGAAAAAAGCATATGATAATGCCACGCTGCCTCCCTAGATCTTCTAGGGGTCCAAACGACAATGCGCCCTGTGGAAAACCGGCACCGATGGGCAATTGTTTCTCCAATGCTGATTCTTCCCAAACCCCTTTGATCAGCCTCATAAATCTCTTTTTCTAAATGAGTTGGCGTTATATACATGTACGATATACCCGAGCTGTTCTTCATATGTATTCTGAAGTTCCTTGTAGTAAGGCATCTGCCTCTTACGTACATAGTTCCACTTGGAGCCGATCTCAACGTCACATAACATGTCCTCGGGACATCAGCTTCAAGATTAGTGAAGAACGAGCTTTAGAAAACGATACTAGTTGCCGACTAAGTGGATAGATTTGGCTTCAATCCGACTTGCCAATTACTTCTAGAACGAGAACCTATAGACGTCGTGGTGTTCGTCTAATACCGTAGGCCGCCAGAATCAAGTGAAAATTCGTAGTCGAGCTCTGATCAGCTGATTGACGACCTCATCGACCGCTGAAGATTTCGACAAGACCATTGTCACGAGGTTAAAATAACTCAAAGCTCACTTGGCACTATTCCTCAGACAAATTTCTCGAGCATTACCAGTTTAATAGTCCTCATTAGCGCGCAACAAAGTATAGTAGAAATGTCTTGTTTCAACAATACACTCATCACCGTTAGTTCTCGAGGTGATTTTCTAGACAAATGCCAACCCGGCCTGGCGTTCAAATATTGACCTGTGCACGTATCTCCAGATATTCAGCGATCAAATACATAGTATATAGAATGTCCGGTCCCTCTGACGCTGCCCAAGCAACAGTATGTTGCCAATACGGCAGATAATACTCGGGCAGCTCTTATGGCACCATATCAAATGAATCCTTCTCCGCGTCTCGAAATCGCAATCTACATCAACGACTACACGGTAGGAAACCAACAGAATGTCGGTACCCGTTGTGTGGTAAAGAATAATGAGCTGCACTGTCTATTGGACGCGTTGGAGAAGAAAGGAAAGACAAAGGAAGGACAAAAATGTTTTGAGGAAAGTTATCGTGAAAATTGGCAGTGGGTCCTAGCGCAGGATCCGCTACAGTCACGTGACTATTTAGAACAAGCTCGGATAAGCCACAAGCCTGATTGACGGCCTTATGAGGCTGTGTGTGGCTTGACGTGAGATTGTAGCTTCCAATAGCAGCTTCAAGCGACGTGGGGTCTCTTGGAAAGCTGGCCTGGGAATTGCATGCGCCTGCGATTTATAGACTGCATTATACCTCTTACATCGACGACGAGTAGTTTCTGTAACTCAAACGTTCTACTTGCGCGTTACGGAACACTCAAGACTCCTTCATCGCATGATTCAGCGACTCTAGTAGCAGCTGTCTGGCCTAAGTGCCAATTGACACCCGAACTTATCTTGCTCCCCTGAATCCAGTCGTCAGACCGACACCATGGCATCAGCAGTCTTCTTCCTCGATTTGAAGGGCAAGGTACGGCCATCGCATTTGCTACGTTTCCTAAATATGAGTATTTACTAACAGATTATCACAACAGACCCTGCTTGCCCGAAATTATCGAGGTGATATTCCCATGTCAGCAGTCGAGAAGTTCCCCATCCTCCTTAGCGAAGCCGAAGAAGAGTCCTCTGCCGTACCACCATGCTTCTCCCATGAAGGCATCAACGTGCGTATCTCCGATGTTATGCCCTCCTTCTAGTAGATGTTGACTACCTATAGTACTTATATATCCGACACAACAATCTCTACCTCCTTGCCCTGACAAAACGAAACACAAATGCCGCCGAGATCCTTCTTTTCCTACACAAAGTCGTTGAGGTCTTCACCGAATACTTTAAGGCGCTAGAAGAAGAGTCGATTCGTGACAATTTTGTCATTATATACGAGCTACTAGACGAGATGATGGATTTCGGCTACCCCCAAACAACCGAGTCTAAGATCCTACAAGAGTACATCACCCAGGAGTCGCACAAGTTGGAAGTACAAGCTCGGCCGCCTATCGCGGTCACCAATGCTGTCTCGTGGCGGTCCGAGGGCATACGGTACAGGAAGAACGAGGTATTCTTGGATGTCATCGAAAGCTTGAATTTGTTAGTCTCGGCAAACGGAAACGTATTACGGTCAGAGATTCTAGGTGCGATCAAGATGAAGTGCTACCTTTCTGGCATGCCAGAGTTGCGACTCGGCCTAAACGACAAGGTTATGTTCGAAACGACTGGAAGGACAACACGGGGCAAGGCTATCGAGATGGAGGATGTGAAGTTCCACCAGTGCGTCAGGTTATCACGCTTCGAAAACGATCGAACCATCTCCTTCATTCCACCGGATGGCGAATTCGAACTGATGAGTTATCGGTTGAACACACAAGTCAAGCCTTTAATCTGGGTTGAATGTGTAGTCGAGAGCCACTCGGGATCACGAATCGAGTATATGCTCAAAGCGAAGGCACAATTCAAAAGGAGGAGCACAGCTAACAACGTCGAGATCATTGTTCCAGTACCTGATGACGCCGACTCACCGCGCTTCCGAACTAACATTGGCAGCGTTCACTACGCTCCGGAGCAGAGTGCCATCGTGTGGAAAATTAAGCAATTCGGCGGTGGCAAGGAATTTCTCATGCGAGCTGAGTTGGGACTTCCCAGTGTGAGAGGTGACGACGAGCATGGAGGAGGTATGACGGGTGGATTCGGTGGAAGTATGGGTGGCGTTAGTGCGGGTAAGGGCGCCAAGAGGCCCATTCAGGTGAAATTCGAAATTCCCTACTTCACTACGAGTGGTATTCAAGTGCGCTACCTGAAGATAACAGAGCCCAAGGTATGTCATCGCTATCAAATTTGTGCAACTACACACTAATCGATTTTCTAGCTACAATACCCATCACTGCCGTGGGTCAGATACATCACCCAATCGGGAGACATAGCAGTGAGATTGCCAGATGCTGTATGAGAGGTCAACTTGACCCATAATGTTCAGCGAAAATGTTACTTCTCGGCTAGTTTAGAGAAAAGTTTCAGTTAAAGTTGATAAGTCATAACTGATCAGTGGTAATGCCGGGCATGAATACTAAACGAAGACATTACACATTCTCATCACCCTCTATTCCCGTTTCAATTATATCTTTTAGCGAGCATGCCTCTATTGGGGTGGCACCTCGGAGCGAAGACACCCCTGAGATCATCATTCTCCGAACTCATGTTACTTTCAGCTCATTAAAAAATCTTGGAGTTGTCACTTGTGAGAAGCCTCTCTTAAGATGTTAGATCAAAGTTGAGAGTCTACCGACACATAGTAGGTAGCTTCCTACTTGTCATTTTCCTGACTCATCATGTAGAAGTTAAGCTCATAGGTATGTGTGTTATCTTTTTGATGAGGTAGCACCGCGGAGTAGTCCTCATATATTATGTTTTCCCTCGTACAGCACTTCCCATAACCTCAATTCTTCCAACCTCACGTCTATCTACAAGCACATCTTCAATCTCTGGCCGTTATTATCACCTAAGACTCGCTCCTCATTTCGTCTTTATATTTCCAACTTTCGCCATGCGTCTCATCGATGTCAACACTCTCGAGCTTAAGGAGTTCTTCGGGCACGCCACGCCGCGGTATGCCATCCTCTCGCACACGTGGGGTGATAAGGAGGTGACATTCCAGGAGTGGGAACGCCGTTCCGACAGCGCCGTCAGACGCAAGGACGGGTATGCCAAGATCGTGGGGGCATGCCGCCGCGCGAAGGCCGATGGTTTGCAATATCTCTGGTGTGACACAAATTGCATCGACAAGCGCAGTTCCGCTGAGCTTAGCGAAGCTATCAATAGCATGTTCGCTTGGTACCGCGATTCACACGTGTGTTACGCGTATCTTGCTGATGTCCAGGCGAAGGCCGGTACCTTCGCCAGGAGTCGCTGGTTCACCAGGGGCTGGACGTTGCAGGAGTTACTCGCGCCTATTAGAGTGGTTTTCTTTGACTATTACTGGACGATACTTGGGGACAGGAGCGAGTTGGCTAGCGTAATCTCAGACATTACCAGAATCCACATTGGTACTTTACAGGATCGTTCGACAATCCATGGATACTCAATTGCTCAGCGCATGTCATGGGCTGCGGGACGCGAGACAACTCGCTCAGAGGACATCGCTTATTGTCTCTTGGGAATTTTCAGTATTAATATGCCACTTCTATATGGCGAAGGATCGAAAGCATTTATTAGGCTGCAACAGGAGATTATCAAAGTTTCTGTTGACCAAACTATTCTCGCGTGGGATATGCAATATTCTAAAACTCCCCCCTTTGTCTGGACGAGTGCTTTGGCCCCTTCTCCGACTGAATTTCGCTTCTGTGGCTCGATAGTCCGAGATGACGAGATCCAAAGGACGCCTTATTCCGTCACAAACCTAGGGATATCTATGAATCTCGCCCTCATAAGAACACTCGCGGGAAGAGTTTTGGTCGGACTAAACTGTGCCAAAGAGCTACACAGGGAGCCATCTCAATCAACCTTACCAGGGGGAACAAAACTACGCAGGCATTTTCGAATTTGGATCCCTCTACAGCATTTAAAACACGATACATACGCTAGAGTACACCACCCATCGTCCAAGGTCTTCCTCCGACAGTCATATCCAATTTTGGAACGTCCGCTACCTATAAAATTGTTCTTGAATCTAGACGAATCCCAAAGTCTTGGTGGGCCACTTTTCAGCAGTCCTATCCATGTCCTACAACAAAACTACCCATATTTATCTTCTGGGGTCCTTATTACAGTAAGCTCAGGGAAGATGGCGCCTCATGGACATATTTTCAAAGAGGTCTATCCTCTAGGTGACATCTCTATTTTCCAATTCAAGTCACCAGATGTTTCTACCGTCTCGCACCATCTCATTTCCAGTGGTGATTTATCTACGATTTTCTCGGTATATTGGGACAGACACTGTTCGCCTCGGGAATGGGCACACACAATCATCTTTGATCCCAAACTAGAAACCAGCAGTCAGATGATTCTTCAAGCGGTATGGAATTGCATCTTCGATCTGAACGGCCATACGCAGTCTGTCCATCAATGCAACAATCCTGTTGCGATGCATTCACTTCATAAAAAGCTAGAGGAGACACATAGGAAATCATTAACTACATGCGTAAAAATTGAGGAGTACCCGATGATCCTTGTTGAGGACAAACCTCTTAAAGACGGATTTGGACGATCAGAATTAATAGTCAACGTTATTTTCCGGAAACCTCCAGGCTAAGACGTCCTACAGAGAGCACATCAGTGCGGGGCCTAAAAGTCCAGCTCTCAAGTTGTTGTTAGCCTAGAAACTTATGATATATATAAAATGACACATTGAAGATACCATGCAAACTGAGAAACCATCGCCACTTTATATATACATAGATTCCTTCTATAATATAGCCAGGCTGTAGACGCAAATTTCCATAAGGCAGATATACCAAGCCAGTTTATGGCACTTAAAAGACTTCTGTCTTCGGGGCCATGAAACTTCTCAGGAATTTATGTGAATTCCACATTTCCAGCACTTACATGGGGTTTAGGTTGGTGAATCATATCGCTCTGTACTCGCAATAAATGTAATACAAAACGCGCATCGTTTCCAGCGTTATGGAGTAAGTACTTCTCATATTTTGTTCCCCGTGTAGTCTCAAGTGCCTTCTCGAGCGTAACTCGATTATGTAGTCGATGCTGAAGTTGCCATATCTTTTGGGTGTCGAGACATGTGACAGACTCGGGGGGGTTCCAGTGATCCTTGAGCAACTCAAAGGTAGAGAAGATATCATGTCCGACGATGACTATTCTACGAAGACGAGCCGCCAAAGAGTCGAAGAAGTCTTCGAATATTTCGGTTATCCATGTTTCACTAACCCAAGTAGTGTCACCGAAAGTAAAGATACCGGGTTCGTTCTGCACATGCTCGTTTTTGAGCGAAGCATTCTCTTCAATTCGCCAGTGGTGACAACTTGTATTGAAGTTGCAGCTGTTCTCTGGGTACCATGCAGAGAGCCCAATATCAGTTATCTTGCTTGTGTCGAGGTCCCAAGTACACACGACGATTGAGACAAATACAATGGCTTGTTCGTCAGGTTCCTGCCAGATATTTGCCAATAACTTTTCGTCGTCTACATCCTGCTTGACTCTTGGTTCTGGCCGGGCATCATAGAATATCCCAAGTGAGCTATTCCATGCATTGACCAATGATCTCGTTTTACTAAAAAGATATGTTACGAGCCAGGTCAACAACGCAAGGGAGTTTTGACACCAGGCCATTCTATAATGACTTTATTTCGGGTCAGTGCTGAGCTCGATATGGCGTTGACCGAACGTGACTCTACGGTAGTACAGTTGAGTTAAGGGTTTTAAGAGGCATCAAGGCCATCAGAATTAAAACTACACTGACATTAAAAAAAAATTTAAAAAAGAGGGAAGATAACAATTAGAAAACAATCATATGGTCTTTCTGAACAAGGACTTCTGAAAAGAGAGGCTCGTTACTTCCGAATGAAAGAAATCTTTGTGCATGGCGCTTTGTACGAGCTACTATGCAGTATCCGCCTCGGCTTAATGAACATCGCGGAGAAATTAGTTTCTATTTAAGTTGTTTCAGTTATCAATGTGCCGCTACCACATTATTCTGGCTATCATCATTGTAAAATATGTCTTCAAGGTACCTACACGTTCTGCTACTTACCTGGACCTATCCCAGCCCTCCTATCCTATATTTAGTTTGCCGTGCAGTCAAAGACATATAATCACAACTAACCTGGGGTTGATTGCCTTGCATACCTACTTTTGGAAGTCAATAGTCTCGAAGGGGCATTTAGTTTTTTCGGGGCCTAGATAGGTAAGGAACATCCGAGGGATCCAGGCAGGCATCATTGCTGATGTTGCCGCTATCAGGTGACTGCCTTTTTATCAAAGCTTAGAAATAGAATTAGGTTGTTTGAAGTATTCAACGATTAAAAATAGGTACCTAGCTCAGATCTTTCTAAGTTTCCCGTAGTACGATAACAAAACACTACCCTGCCATTTCCGTGAATTTAAGGGCCCGAAATAAGCCTCTGAGATTGATTAATATGAATACCTTACAAGTCATCTGTTTGTTACAATATGACGCTGCCTTTAGTTCTAATAATAAGTTATTTTCTTAATATCCCAAACCGGCTTTAGTAGAGCTCGAACAAAGAGGCTTTAATAAGATGGGACTTGAGTTTACCTTGAAGTTATACCTCACTACGTACCTCCTAATCTATGCTCCAACTGGCAACAGAAGAAGACTCGACGGCAAGCGGCCTCCACTACCCACGTCTTACAGAGTCTTACAGGCAACGACTTACCCCGGATAATTACAGCATTCTCCAAGTCGAAACGAAACAACCCCCACGCTAATAGTAGCAGGGGGTTCCTACATACAGGGGGTCTACCCCCGCGTTGAAATTCTTGGCGAATATTCCCGTGCAAGCCATGGCTTCGCTCCATCTTCAGCCGTCCCGGGCGCTGGGGAAATCTCGCGCAATCTTGTTCCTGTTGAAAACCAGCCTGGACCCCCATCGACTCCGCTCACGGGTTTTCTTAGTCTACTTTTCTCCCCCTTTGAACCCGCGGGAACACGGCTCACGGCTCAGCGCATATGCAGGTCATACGTTTCTGATTGATATGGACGAGCGATGTCGCGGTTAAATGGCTTCCCAGCAACAATCACCAGGAGGAGGGAATGGTGGTGGTGGTGGCTCGCCCGGCGCCTACAAACGCGCAAGTCGGAAGGGCGCGCCGCGGAGGTTTTCGTGCGACTGGCCCGGATGCGACAAGATTTATTCCAGGGCTGAGCATCTCCAGAGGCATCAATTGAATCGTAAGCCCAACATCCCTAAACCCCGACATTGCAGATCACCACTCCCCTTGCAGATCTGCATCGCGATGAGAATGAGTATGATACTAGAATGATACTGCCGATGCTAACTCAGATCCAAGATGATCCAAAAACAATTTACACCTGTGATGTCCCGGACTGTACGCAGACCTTTGTGAGACCGGACCTTTTAGCACGTCACAAGAAGCGCCATTCGGCCTCGTATATTCCGAGGAACCGGACGAGCAGCTTCAGCATCCCCGCCAAAGAGACAGCCCAGGAGATGCCTGTGATGCATTCGCCCAGCATCGCTGGAAATGCTGCTGGACCGTCGCGGCCGCCATCCTTCCCTCAGCAGCCCGCGAGTGCTCCTCGAAATGCTGCCGTGCTTCTGACTTCTGACTCTCCAATTCAACCCCAGCCTCCACCGCTGCCACCTCCCATGGCGCCTACGCAGCCAAGTCCGCTTGCTCACAGCGTATCCTGGCCCCCTTCAATGGATGGTGTCAATATCATGCGCCAGAAGCCAAACTTCTATAATCGTGAACAGCCGTCCATGCATGACCACTCCACCTTCGTGCCATATCACAATGTCCCTGTTCCCGTCACGGCTGATGCAAACGAGCTGGATATCCGTGAGAACTTTGGTGCTTGGCTGTTTGACACCCAGCAGACGTACAGAGACTTCAGCTTCGCCAACCTCCCCTTTCTTGAAGGCGGCCTTGAGTCGCCATTCAACAACAACATTCATTATGACCACGAGTCACTCACCAGCCGGTCCAACCTAGATCTTACGCCCCCACGACATCCCGATATGCCCGACGAGCTTATTTCCGATAATCGCCGGTTAGAGGTTTTGCGATATGTGCAGTTATTCTATCAGAAACAAAACAGGTTTGATTCAAAGTTAGCTAACCTCATGCACGATACCGGCGACGATATGCCGGGCTTGAGCTTGGAATTCTTGCGAGACTGCATGCGACATTACTGGGATTTTGTGTCGCCGAGGTTGCCCATCGTCCACCAGCCCACCTTCTCTTCTGCACAATGTTCTATCTATCTTCTCATGGTTATGATTGCCCTGGGTGCTGCTCAGATCTACAGTCGTGAAGCGACACGAGAACTTCTAGAGTACAAGGCATTTGCTGATCTCATCATATTGAATGTTCGCTTCGAGATCTTGACTGCGGATGAGGCTTCTCCCCCAGTGGAACTCTGGGTAGCTCAGGCCTTACTCTTACTGGAGTTTTACGAGAAGATGTACTCGTCTAGGAATCTACACGAAAGAGCGCATGTTTACCACTCGGTAGCCTTGACTTTGCTTAGACGAGGGAGCCCCCTGATCGGAGGGGCCGGTGCTGAATCACCATCGGACGAACAGAACGGAACGGAACACCCTGCGACATCAGATGCGAGGACATGGTGGGTGAAGTGGGCTAGGACGGAATCTATGCACAGAGTTGTTTTCGCTGCATTTATGATGGACATTATCCACGCTGCAATGTTTGGCCATACTGCTGACATGGTCCCTCACGAAATTCGCCTACCCCTACCTTGTGACGAATCATTATGGTCTGCATCGAGCCCCGAGACGGTGCGTCTCCACGATTCGAATTTTAGATTATACGGCGTCAAGCCAATATCGTTTCTCGATGGATTAAAACGTGCTATCCATGGGAAGGAGGTACAGACGCATGCTTTTGGTCGAATGATCATAATGTGTGGCCTTCTAAGCGTCGGTTGGCACCTCAGACACCGCGATACGCATCTCAAATGGCTGGAGCTGGGGTCCGGTTCGTCTGATACGCGGGATAAGTGGTGCAATATGCTTCTGAAAGCATTTGATGATTGGAAAACCAGCTTTGACAAGGCCATTGGCTCGAGTGATCCAGAGTCGGACGGCTCTGGAACTCAATCTCATTCCAATGGCCTCATCCAAAGTGCATCTGTCCTATATCACCTTGCTCACATTAGCCTGTACATCGATATTGTCGATTGTCAAGTATATGCGGGAGCAAAGCGGCTACTGGGACGGAAAGTTTCCACGCGAGATTACACTAACGTTGTGAATCGGATGTCGACTTGGTCGACTCAATTGACCACGCGCCATGCAATCCTCCACGCCTTCAAACTCCTCAATCGAATCCTTGTGGACCCGCGCCAGAAAAAGAACAATGGATATGCGAATAATGCAGTCGGCATGTATGGGATACAATACTCATGTCGACGCGATCCTGATCCCCATCGACCGTGGATCATGTACTATGCGACCTTGAGTGTGTGGTCTTTTGTACGAGCTCGCACTCAGTCAAGGGATCAATCTAATACGCTCCGGCCCTTTCCGCAACAATTGCAACGCAGTACGACCGGATTTGTGGACTATCTCTCCAAGGTTACCAAGCTCTCTGAGCTTGATGCAGCGAATCTCCAAGATGGACTACCGAACCTCCTTGATGCTATAGGTGCCCTTGCATTAGAGTCGCCTTCCGAATTGCTTAAGGAAGCCTGTGGGCGACTGGATATGTGCAAGCATATGCTCTACCACGGAGAAGCTTGAACGGGCGTCCTTAAAATTAGGTGCTTGGCCTTTATTGATATACGCTATATACCTAGGCACTGTTAAGGGGCCAGAACAAAGATGCATTTGATTAGTAGGGCATAGGCTGAGTAGGACGAGACATCAATGTTGTTAAGCAGTACATACTGCAAATTCTCACGAGAGATTGAATGCCTTACTTGAAGCCCAAATCAGGTTGGCTGCAGCCAACATCTAAATTATTTTCTTGGTATGACATTGCCACTATGAAGACAAGATGATCTTCCTGCGGCGATTGAGATGTTTAAGGTTGTACAACAAGGAGTGATGGTTACATGGTCACATATAGAGGATTGGGAGCGCTTGATAGACGCGTATCAACTACTATAACAATAATAGCTGAGATTTTGAGATTGTTATTTGACTTGTCTTTCATTTGATCCCAAATGTCTAGGGCGTCTTTTTCTTTCCCTGGCAAGATTACGAAAATTATTATATATCCCCTAGAGCTATAAACAGGATCTATATTCACAATGTACTTGTCACTAGAAAACCGATCGAATATCAAACATGGGAAACCCGCTAGCAAGAGCGTGCAGCGCTTCCCGGAACTCACCTGGGTCTGCCGGCGCCACGACACTGCAGGTCAGCTTCTCCAACTCCTGAATTACATTTAATTCCGGTCTGTAGCCTGCGCCATAAACGCCCGCGGATGCACACCGCTTCTTCCACGCCAACAGGGCGTACAGATGCTTGGCAAGCTCTTCCACGTGCGGTGGGGATATGCGGTCTAGAGCAAGCGCATCGTCCTTGCAGCGGACAGCAAGTGAAGAAACCAAGAGAGACTCGCATAGGCATGTTGGACATTGCGAAGGGATCGGAACCCTCTCGACAATGATGCCACCTCTGGTGCCGAAGTTGTGAAGACGCATCTCTATGTTATGCGAGCAGGTGTACGTCTCTTGGGTGACGAAAATCGGCATTGTGGTTGGAACGTGCTGCGTAAGGCGTGGGGGTGAGACCTAAGTGTTAGGCTAATACGTAGGCCGAAGAGTAAGGGCAGGAATGATTTATGCTAAGGGATGCAGAGACAATGACATTGTACTTCGAAGGTATCATATCTGATGACGTTCTTTTGAGATCTAAATAAAGCGTAAACGGTTCTTCCTTATTTATTCATTCTCCGAGGTTGGTGTCACTAAAAGAGAATTTAGTACTAGGTTGGAAATTTCTTTGTCTCCTATTCGCACCTCGGTATCTAACATCACTTGTTAGTCAAACTTCGCCGCCAAGTACCGCAGGGTTAGTATCAATTCATGCACGTAGGACCCCATAACGCAGTATATCTTTTTTAGATGTGATATGCCCGTCTCGTATTCCATACGTCCTCTGGGAAATATGAAAGCGAATGCACCTTCGAACTATTCAGAAGCCAGTCCGGCTCTCGGCGTATTCTTGGTAGAAGGTGAGACATTCATGGATGGGCGTGATGACTGTCTTAACAAATGACGGGTGCCGAAGGCATTGTAAATTCCGGAGAGAGAGCAACTCCTCTACATTCTCTTCATCCAGAGTTATATACCTGTATATTCCACAGTAAAAAGCGTATATAGCAGTAGGTAGCAGCAGGTAATCAATGGGGTCCGGAAAGGGGGCCATTTAACGAATCGTGATTGGCCGGTAACCCCCGGCCGCCATCCGAAAAGGTAGTGGTTTCAGACGCATCCCCACGATGCTCCGAGTTGACACAATTCCCAGACAAGCTAAGTTTCTGACCTGGTGCACCTTCAATTATCTCCTTCCTCTTTGCTTCTTCACATGATGCGCATCTTCACATATTCCTCCGCCGTACGTAATAGCGTTGCGCGATATGATCGCCGGATATAGGCTGCTCTGTAGATCTCGGCGGAAATCCAATCATCGCTTGCATTGATTCTCCATCATGCCCGAAACTTCAATTCCAAACGTTTCGCCACGCGCGATTGGGACGAACAGGAGGAAGCAACCGACTATCTAGGTTATGGTTTTCATCTGATGTTGGCCGAACTGAAGGCCTGTACATCGTATTTCTCTGTGAGAATCGTCTCGGAAACTAGTGCGACCGAATTCCTCCATAAGCAAAGTAATCCATGATCGTTTTATACTCTTCCAACGAGTGTATGATAAACTTGGCATTGATGTCTGTCTCGATAGCTTCAACACTACATATGGCTCCGGGAATGAGATCTTGGACCTTGTTGTCTGCTGGTCCTTCGCAATAATCGGTGATGTTTTGCTCCGAACATCCTAACCTAGATTGTTATCCTTGGACGTTGTGGAGTTTCGCAGATTAGGATGTGCACAATGTGTCGAGGGCTCAAGTGTTGACCTTGTCAGAGAGACACAGACTGTTGTATCTCCATCACGGCCGTTTAGCGGAAGGGAGACACCGTTACGCAAGAGTTACTATTCATAACTCTCCCTACTTACAAAAAGATGTTGCTTTGCACATGGTAGCCGCAGCGCTAAGCTAATGCAGCTTAAGCCTTACGGCAGTTATTCTTACGCATCTAAGGGATATCTAAAAGACATGCAGTACTATTATTGTAGTCCATATGCTGCAACACCAACTGAACTCCGTAAGGGACGAGTACGTAAATTGATTCAAGGCTCAGAATATATCCAACCCTTTTAAGATATTATTACTCGGCCAGTTAACAATATGCGACGTATCAAAACAGGGGGTGGTCCGTAGCTGAGGCTGCAGGCGTAACAGAAACACCCTCACTCAGCCTCACGGCCGTGCTCAAACCCGACGTCAGGGGCTAGGGTCGCCTTGGAAATGTTCGAGAAGGGATGAAGCAGAGTATACCAGGTGGTGTATTGCTTGAGTATTTAAGCTTCGTCATGATCCGCTTCATGATCACCATTCAATACGATCACAACACAGACATCTACCAGATAAATCAGCTACATTCATCCCATCTTCACCAAACAGATCTCTCAACCATCTATTATCCACCTTTTTACAAATCACAACTCAGTCAAAATGGTCCGATTCACCATCCTCGCTACTCTTGCCAGTAAGTCCTAGGAGTTCCCTACCTCCTACCCTACCTAGCCATCGCTAACACACTCTATAGTTGCCCTCCCGGCTTTCGCCATGCCCTCTCCTCTCCAGCCCGACCCAGCTGGCGCTAAGAACGTCGGCAACGGCAAGGGCCTCCAGTTCATCGGCGGCCAATGTGTGAACTCGGCCGACTGCGCATCGACATGCTGCGCGGGCGTCTCGGGACAGAACTTCGGTCTCTGCTCTGGCGTCGGCGCGCAGACCCAGGCTGGCAAGACCGGCTGCGGCTTCGGCGACAATGGCAACACGCCGAGCCAGGGTCAGACCCCGACACAATCCGCCAGCGGCAGCACCTGCTCGAGCGCCTAAATCGAGCGGCTGGCTAGGTACCCTGGCGGTCTACGTGCCTGACCAGGATAAGGGGCTGGTGACCGACACCTTACCGTTTCGGATGTGATGGGGACAGTGGAAGAGCCGACGTCGGGCGAGCGGAAGGGATTTGAATAGTGCAAACGGGAACTTTCCTTTATGTACGAGTGGTCGACACTGGAGTTACACAGCTGGGGTTTATCATTGCATTGCATAGGTACATGTCTGGTTAGAGACGGGGAACATTTCACCCGGGACTATTGGGCAATAGGTATAAGACTTTCCTTTATCATTCTGCATCTTGATATTACAATAAAATTTAACATTCACTGAGGCTGTTATGGTATTATTTTACCAATATTATGGTGATGACCTTAGGTGCGGTACATATGGGAGGGTCATAGGAAGTCTACACGAGGGTTGGACGTATCCCTGCTGTAGTAGCTGAGGCCTGTTCGATGATGTTCGAGAACGCAGATGTGGAAAAGACATAAACCATGAAACACGTTAAATCATAAAATCCAAGACACGCCGCCAATAGATAGATCGCACAAGATGGGAGATGCATTCGGACTCTTCCGAAATCAATGGTACTTTGCTTTTGAATACACCTGGCAAATAATTAGAACCCTCAGAAACATCCTCTCGGGCATTCTTTAGCCAGTAGATCATCGCGAAGAAGCCAGCCCCGTAGTCTCTATCAACTATTGTCGGGCTGGCAATGGTACATGACCAAAGATGCAATACGACCACTATTAGTATGCGGCCAAAAAAGAGCAAGACGGCCAAACCCCCTCCCCTCCTCAAACACCGCGGATGCAATGAACCGTTGACACCTTGCCGTCGTTATATACTCGCATAAACACCCAAGACGTAATCAGGCCTCTCCACCCACCATTGAATGTATCGTGATAGCTTAGGCATCCCTTCCGAATCGAACGTCAAACTCTCGCAACACACCCATAATACTAGCTGTCTCAACCTCAATAGGCAGTCTAGCTGGTGTGTTCGCCTGCTGGGGAGCTGCTCTGAGCCTTGGCAACCATGTCCCTATCTCATCAGCCGCTTTTTCAAAGTTACGATGATTAGAAAGCGTCTTGTAGGCATCCGCACATGATACGCTGACGTTGAACGACGACCCAGTAGATGCTGCTGGTCCTTCCGAGGATTTGCAGCATCCAGAACCGTTGGACCCACCACAACAACCACCACTTGACTTCCCCGCCTTACGGGCAAAGTTCGCGGCTAGGCTGCGACAGAAGAGTCCTGACCTTGGGTCTCTAAGACACTGAGCACAGGATCCGGGTCCTTTGGGCCCACAACCACCAGAAGGACGGGCTGTAGGGATCGGAGTACGATTCAGAGAGTTGATACCGGGTAGCTTAACGGCCCCAGTAGGTGTGATCTCTACCGGAGCAGGACCGACATCATTCTCTGAAGGGGGCGGGGTCTGGACTTGTTGGGATACCGGAGCAAGGGTCTGTGCGGCGGCAGTCTCAGCACACATACAGTAGGTGCCCTCTTTGCAGAAACCGCAAGAATCTCGTGGTGCCACGACCGGTTGAGCGACAGGCTGGTACAGAGCTGGCTCCGCAGCCAAATCCTTCTTTTTAGAAAACATGGCGGTGAAGTCAACCTCGTGGGGATACGGTTCAGGTATCCTCTGCCTCTTCTCTTCCGGTGCCAGAGAGGATATTGATGATGGCTTTCGCTTCAGCTCGGATTCCATAGCCGGGACTGGTCCATTGAGCGCTACTTCAAGACACTCGCACCTAGTACCGATCGTGCACTTATTGCATTCAGCTAATGTATTAACGACCACTTCGGCGCAGGCACACGACCCGTTGGAGTCACAATTGCCGCAACCCGAGGGATCCGTCGACGACTCCCGAATAGCCGCCGATGAATTTGATGAATCGGGAGGGGAGATGATTTGCGATATAGAAAAGGCCGAGGTCGAATTGCGGTGATCCGGTGCGCTGCTCGCAATGCTGCCTCGTGGTGTGGGATGCTGAGAGGAGATGCTTAGTGAGTTGGGTGCCCGTCCACGATGGGTTCCGAAACTTCCATTTCTCGAAGACACGCTCGAGCCTTCATCCCGCCATTGTCGTCTTAGATTGTCGAGCTCGTTAGTTACTCTAGTGCGTTCCGTACGTTCCTTCTCTAGCAACTCCTCAAGGACCACGCATCTGTTGCGTAGAGTCTGCACCTCTGTATCTAAGCCTTGCACCTGATCCTGCAACTGTTGCTGTGTCCGCTCATACTCTTCCTTCTGCTCCTCTAACTGTTCCTCTAATTCGCCGACGCGGGCAGCCCTCCGTTCGCGAAATGCCCGCTGGGCTGCCCGGTTTTGAGCTTTGCGCTTGGTCGGCGGTGTGTCTGTGGCGGGCTTCCGACCGGGCTTCGGCCTCGGAGGAATGACCCACTCCTTGCTAGTAATTGAACCCTTCGCCGTCGTAGCCATTGAGTTAGGTTGAAGAGGAAATCGGCCAAAGTTGGATGATGGCGTTGACACGCTCGAGACTGGCGAAGCAGCACCTGAGGCGGGGGGAGATGCAGATGAGATAGGGGCTATAGCGAGTTTGGTTGGCTGCAGTTTTGAATGACCGCTCAAATTAGCAGGAGAGATAGTGGTGGTAGTAGGGGTCGCCATATTGTTCCGATTCTGGAGCAGGGAGGCGGGAGAATCATTTAATCGATCCTATTCGTTGTTCTGTTGGCCGATGCAATGCAGCTCGGACGTCAGCGTGTGCTGTGAGTTTGGGTTTCCGCGGGCTCGGCTCCGCAATATTGCAACTTGGACTGGATCGTGTGATAGGATCGAAGCAGGCAGGTATAAAGGTATATCAAGGAGATCTTGCACTCTCCTAGTGCCCACTATGAGGTGATCCCTTTTCTCTCCTTGAGTCGTACGTTTCCCGCTCAATTCAAAGGAGGAGGAGAGAATGGCTGGAGGAGGAGTGTTGATTGGGACCCTTGGCCCCAATAAAGCAAGCAAACCTGCAGGTGGGCAGGTAACGGAGAAATCAACGAGAGTGGGAACGGGCCGAGGTGACTTTCAGGGTCCGAATCAGGGCACTGGTTCCAAGGGCTTGAGGGTTATTGTGTGCCGTATTTGTTTCAATGAGTATGAACAGACAGTATGAGCAGAAATTGGCGGCTGAGTGCCTATTCTCGGTTGTTGGAGTGAATAAGTGTGACTAAATGATGAGCGAATGAGGCATATGGATCGGTGATTCAGTAGGCTGCTTCGTCAATCAATTTGCTGATGTAGTATCGATGTGGCATCGACGATTGCCTCTTCCAAGCTCACCCTCCCTTAGTCCCAGGATGGTGGTGGGGGTTGAAGAATTGGGGGGTCATGCAGACTTCTCAACACGTACTGAGAAGTGGTAAGAAGTTGAACGGAGATGGTTCGAGATCACTGATCAGATTGATAAGATTATGCCAGGGCCCTGTAACCCACAAGCACAGTCCACTCGCCCAGGACGAGCCGACAATGTCACATGGATCCCCAGATAGGATAGGCTCGACAGGAAAAAAAAATTTAGAGTATCGATCCACTTGTGCATCTCGGACCTGTCGGATTCCGAACTCGTTCGAGTGGGAGTGGGAGTGGGAAAGGGAAAGGGATGGTTTGTTTGGCTGTCTTGGTTCCTTGTTACCCCGCAGGCATCGCTTCTTGTTGGTTGAGGTACTGTGGAAAACTGGAGAGAAAGAACTGGTACTCGGGTGTGGTCGGAGGAAATTTGCTCTAGCTCAGGCCCCTCCATCCCGGTACCGGAGCGTAGCTCAACTGGGTGGCCTAAAACGGTTACGGTGAACCTTAAAGGTGAAGGTCTAGTGTAACGCGGTGTCGTACACCCTTGCATCCAACATCCCCACATACAAAGCTGGCTGGCTCAAATTGTTTGTACGTACCTCCCTGATACGTGCTCACACCAGACGTTAATCGCGACTCGCGATGCCACTTAGAGAATAAGCTTCCAGGCGGATTGACAAGTAAGAATCACGTACATATGTTCAAATCGAGATAGCTGGAACGGAACAAGTTGGCTCTTACCCGCTCAGAGACCACCAGTTCAAACAAGAAGATATCGCCATCCACAACTGACTACGTGAAACACACCTAAACTTCGCATGTCCAGATACACAAAACCTACATGTAGCTAATCTCGACGTCTACTTGCTACATACATCTTTTCTCTGACAACCCCTCCTATTGTCCCTGCCGCTTGCGACTTCACATACCATGGCCCACCTCTCAGCACCAACATTATCGCCGACTAGGCCAGTGAGCTCTCGCAGCTTCGCCCTAGTCTCATCCTCCTCCTCATCAGACGCCGAAGATGACGCCCCTCTCCCATTTCCAACAGCACTCCCGCGTTCCGACTTCCTTACCCCGGACTTCGACCCAGCCGAGTACCTCTCCTCCCTTGCGAATCGCCATCAGACCCTCGAAGACCTCCGGTCCGACCTTAGGGAACGCAGTGCTGCTATCAGCACCGAGCTGCTAGAACTAGTCAACTCAAATTACACCAGTTTCTTGAGTCTCGGGGACGAGTTGAAAGGTGGCGAAGAGAAGGTCGAAGATGTCCGGGTCGCGCTGCTGGGATTCCGGCGAGCCGTAGAGGAGATCAAGGGCAGAGTAAGGGAAAGGGGATCAGAGGTCTCTGGGCTAAATCGGGACCTACTTGGTGTCAGGGGCGGGATAGAGACCGGAAGGAAGATGTTGGAGCTTAACGAGAGGATATCTGCGCTCGAAGGCCGACTAGCGATAGGAAGTACAGGGCCCGATAGCGACGGTAGCGATGAAGACGAAGATGACGGAGGCGAACTCGAAGGGGCTGTGGGAAGCAGTTCGGCAAAATTGGTGCAATTGGCGCATGACTACGTCACAATTGATGAACTGGCCAACGACATTGGAAGAGAGACGGCTTTCGTACGGAAAGCGGAAGAGAGGCTGACTCGATGTCGAAATACCATCCTCTTAGACCTTGGCGCGGCGTTGAAAGAAGCCAGGCAGGCAAAGACAAGGGGGCAGGCGAAACTTTTGAAGTTGATGGGCATCTACTCTCTACTAGACGCTCAAGCAGATGCAGTCAAGACGTTAAAAAGCAGATAACTGAATTGGGCAAGATCATGACATTTGGCATTGGAAGAGCGTACCAGCAAGATACCCGAACATATGACTTATACAAAAAGATATTGTACATTTTGCGCAGTCGTTCTTACATTATAAGGTATAGATATTTACATGGCCGTGCTCAGGTGCGCGGGTGTGATCTTCTCATCGGAAGGATTGAAACCGCCATTCAAGCTGAGGCCGGGGCCGTTCGTGGAAGTCAGCACAACTTCAATCAAGTCCTTCTTGACTTTGTCCTCCATGTTTGCGATGTTCTCCTTCACCGCCATCACAAGTGCCTTGACGTTCTCCGCCAACATCTTGGGTGTAAATTGAATATTCCCAATGGGCATACGGATGGCACCAATTCTTTCTCTGTAGTTCTCAGCACCGACCATCTCATGCATCAGCGATTTTACACTCTTGGTGATAGTATTCGTCTTTAAACTAGGCATCAGACCCTTAGGACCTAATATTCGGCCTAGGCCGGCCTTCTTGAGGGCCGGTTCGGAATCGACATGGCAGATAAGACGGTTAAATGGGAGTTTATTCGGATTCGCCTTGATGAGCTCGAATAGAGATTCTTCTCCAAACGCAACAGCACCGCCCGTGCGAGCATCGTGCATTGCGCCGCTGCCCTCCTTACAGATGACAGCAATGCGTGTGTCGTTCTTGATAGGATAGGGCAGCCGTATTCGACTCCGGAGAACCTGGCTATTCTTGGGCGTTCTAATTTTTAAAGCAATTTCGTAGGTGACAGACGAGGGAGGACGGCCGACTTCAACGGCTCGTAGATATCTAGTCGCTCTATTAGTACAGGGAAACGTGACAGGACACCCACCCTGGGAGACACCACTCACCGCATAGCATCGCATAGCGAGTATTGTTCCTCCTTGCTCGGGGTTGCATATTTGTACTCCCTGAAGCGCTGCTGTCTCCTCTTCTTCTTGAGCTTTTCCTTCTCTCGTTCACGCGCCCGCATAGCAACAGAACCGACGCTCTTGCATCGTGTCTGAACTATCGATGGCGCTAAGAACCTGGGGATTGTCGCATTGACTGGCCTTATAGGCGCTGAAAGGCTCAGTCTTGCCAGCGAAGCGATACACTGATTCGCCGAAGCCATTCTGATCCCTAATGGCCGCCAGTCGTCGTTGGATTGTGGTATACAGCGAAGCTTCAAAAACCGAACCCCGGGAACAAATTTAGGACATGGGTCAGGGCCAAGGTCCCAGTTTTCAGCCTCGAAAGCAGCGCCACCTGAGTCCAATTACCTAGCCACACCTGCTATCTTATCAGGCAGTCAGAGAACTTGCTATCCACTATCTAATCAATACGACCCCTCCAACAGCTTTGGGGTGACCCCGCCACGAAAAACGGTCGTCTGCTTGTTGACTCAACCCGGTTCCGACCTCTCGACTCACTGGCACGCAACCACCTTCAAGGTTGACCTGACATTCAATTCACCCAGGTTACTTCGCAAGCTTCAAGGACCATATACAATTGCCAAGATGAAGGCGGATGAGCTCGTCGCCATATCCACCTCCCTTGGAGGGGATTTCAAGTCCATCGAACCCCACCTCAACCGACTCGAGAAACACCTGACCTTGAGAACTTACCTTACTGGTTACACTCTGAGCGACATTGACACCAAGATCTGGCTTGCTATCAAGATCAATCGTGTTGCCGTCTCATTCGTCCGCAAGGGTTCTTATGCAAACCTCCACCGATGGTTCACCTATATCGAACAAGTCCACCCTGAGATCCAAGCTGAAGTCAAGGCCGCCGACGAGGCGCGGAAAACCAAGATCCAGGAAGCTAGTCGAGCTGGAGCCAGCTACAACCTAGCTTTGCAGGATACTGACAAAGGGGTTGTCACTCGATTCTTACCCGAGCCATCGTAAGAACACCTTGAACCCATTTTGTTGAAGCGACAATAAGTATCGGCGTGTTCTAATTCAAGCGCAGGGGCTACCTCCACATTGGACACGCAAAGGCCGCCTTACTCAGTGATTACTTCGGCCACGAAGCTTACAACGGTACGCTCCGACTACGACTCGACGATACCAACCCAAGTAAGGAGAAGGAGGAATACCAGGATGCGATCATCGAGGATCTTGCTCTTATGGGAATCAAGCCCGACGTCGTCACCTACACCTCCGATTACTTCGACCACCTCTATGATACTTGCCTCAAGCTCATCAAGGAAGGACATGCCTATGCCGATGACACAGACGTAGATACCATGCGTGAGGAGCGAGGAAAGGGCATTGCATCCAAGAGACGAGACCGGACAGTCGAGGAGAACCTACGAATTTTCGATGAAATGAAGAATGGTACGGAGGAGGGCCTGAAGAACTGCATTCGTGCCAAGATCTCCGTCGACAACCCGAACAAGGCCATGCGTGATCCCGTTATTTACAGGTGTAACCCCAATGACCCTCATCATCGCACGGGTACCAAGTGGAAGATGTACCCTACCTATGATCTCGCATGCCCTGTTGTCGACAGCTTGGAGGGCGTCACGCATGCATTGAGGTCAACCGAATACACGGATCGAAACCCTCAATTCCAATGGTTCCTCGACACGCTTAAGCTGCGCCAAGTGTACATGTGGGACTTTGCCCGTATGAACTTCATCAGAACCTTCCTATCCAAGCGCAAGCTAGCGAAACTGGTTGATACTGGCCGAGTCTGGGGCTGGGACGATCCACGGATGCCTACAATTCGAGGTATCCGAAGACGAGGCATGACCATCCCTGCGCTTCGTGATTTTATCTTAAGACAGGGACCATCTAGAAACGTCGTATCAATGGACTGGGCCAGCTTCTGGGCCACAAACAAGAAGGTCATAGACCCAGTCGCGCCACGACACACTGCTGTTATCAAGAAAGACCACGTCAAGGTGGCTATCATGGGGGATGAGGCGCCTGCAGAGCCACGTACCGAGGACAAGCCCTTGCACCCCAAGAACCCCAAGGTGGGAACTAAGAAGGTAGCGTTTAGCAAGGAATTGATATTGGATCAAGAGGATGCCAAGTTGTTCAAAGACGGCGAGGAGATTACTTTGATGCAATGGGGCAATGCAGTCGTCAGGGCCGTTGCCAGCGGTGATCCGATCACCAGCATCACTTGCGAGCTAAACCTGAAGGGAGACGTCCGGGCTACCGACAAGAAGGTCACGTGGCTCTCGACACAGGGCCAGAAACTCATCGACGCGGAACTTTGGGATTTTGACTACCTAATCACCAAAGATAAGCTTGAGGAGGACGACGACCTCGAGAAATTCCTGAACCCCACGACAGCCACTATGGAGGAGGCGTTCTGTGACGAGGGTGTGGCCAAGCTTAAGAAGGATGATATCATTCAGCTGGAGCGAAAGGGATACTACCGTGTAGACAAGGGATATAATGAGGGTGATGATAAGAAGGTTGTGTTGTTCTGCATCCCAACGGGTAAGAGCAAATAGATAGGCGTAAGTAAATCTGACAGGGAGCTGTCGGCCTAACGTTCGGATGTGTGGGATAATACAAAAGTTCTTGATAACAGATTCGACTAAGTCGCTGCATGTTCCCGTATAGATAGCCAGTGTGCTCGAAATTCTCAGGCATTATGTTACACTATGCGCTTAGAATGTCAACCTCGGGGCTGCATACAACTTAGGGTTATGAAAATTTGCAAACGATGCCAACAGTGATAGAAGTGGCTGACGTAAACTTATGAAAGTGCCCCTTACTATACGAGCTACCTCTATACATGGATTTTTCTAAGGTACGAGGGCTACATGTAGTTACTAGCTACCTAGTTACATATTCCTCATCTAATTTTCATACACTAAGCTAGGAACAAAAGTAACCAGTCCAGATTACAGTGCCATTCGGTGGGCAAGGTTGACTATATTTCATTTTTTAGAGGTATGTATAAACTAAGTAGACGGGCAGTGCTTGTGTCCTCAAACAAAAGCTCAACAAGAACCTGGGATTGACGTCGAGTCATGGGACATTATCACAAAGCTGTAATATATTAGCAATTCCTTTATATCGAGACCAGGCAGTAATAGGAGGCTCTTAGGATGTGATAGATGCTATGGTCATCATTTTACTCCTTTCCGAGCAGAGGGTAATTCCCTGTAGCGCTCACCGGACAAAGTAGATTCGGCAATATGCTTATGTTAAACAACTATGTAAAGCACTGCTTGCTCAATTCGAACGCAATTAGAATGTGGTATAATGAAAGACCCGAATATGGGGAAAAACTCGTCCACGACAATCTCTCCTATTTCTATACGATGAGCCCATTGGATAGATTTGGTCACAAGCACTGAGAGCACACAGATTCGGTGAATCTTCGAGCTACATGAAGGCACAATTACTAAGATGAGCACGGCTAGGACAACCACGTCTAAGCCTTGTCGTATCAATACCGAGCTTATTGTGATGTAACTTCGACTTTCAGCTTCGAGCATCAACGTCTGCCCATCATGAAACGATTCTATTGGAAGTGGTTAATTGTACACCCTTCAATATTGGCAATAGTGAGTCATATAGATAATGCGGGAGCTGGGAAGGTTGCCCATGTAATTAGAGTTGTGATAGGTGTCAACTGGTCCTCAATAAGCCATCTCATAACATGCGCTTGATGGCGAGGCTTCTCGGTGACCGCGTGACCATATGACTGCGTATTCGCATTTTGTAGCACACACCCAATCTTCTTGTTATCCTTTAGTATGGGAGTAGATTTAACTAAAACTAGCACCGGGCGAAGATGATGTTTGCACCAAACACGAAGTCATCATGTCTTGGTCGCCTATATAGGCCATTTACTAAGCAATTGTCGTAGACAATGCAGTGATGTGGCTCCAATAGATATAACAATTGCAAGACGGTTGCGCAAGGGGCCCTTAGACAACCGGATTTCTGGAGCGGCTATCTACCTCAGTTGGTCTTTGCTCCTGGTCCCCTGACACGTAGTTCATATGAAGACGATTCGGGATCTGTATCTTATTACCGAAGCGACCAGAATCCTCGTCTACTCCGGCTTGGCGCTCAGGAGGACTCCATTTTGTCCACTGCGGTTCGCATATTACCTATGCGTCTTGGGCCAAGGTGGACTGGCCGCCGAATTTCTTGTGGGAAACAAGGTGAGAATTGCTCGATGTGGCCCACTAATACACGCTGTAAGAGGCAAGGGATATTGTCCATGAGGACATGTCGAAGTTGGAGGTTATCTACAGTAATATTGCTAACACCATGTTACAAGCAGCACTCTGCTATCATGATCTGAGAAAAGGTATCGACTATCGTAGTTGGAGGTACGTATAGCGTTTATAACTACATGGTATTGACATGCCTAATATGTGCTCAGCTTCAAACGAATAATATTTTTACTACATGTATGGACAACATTCTATATTAGTATATTACTAGACGAAATATGTATGTGTGTAATGCATGTATGACTGGTCCGTACCCATCTTTAATACCTCAATTATACTTTGATATTTGAAAACGTGACACAGGCCCGGCCTGACAGCGGCTAGCTACATGTTCTAGGCGGAAGAGAAGCTTAGGAGTTTCACCGATTGACTCGTACAGGCCAACGGATCCCGTACCTTACAAAAGGACAGATTGGCTTTTGGAACTATGGTGGGCGGATAACGGAGTACGTGTGAATCCAGTTTCTGCTGCCAGGGGCTGGTGTATGGGGTACACATATAACCATGTCATACCGGGGGAGCTCCTAACCCTAGTCTACGTGAGCTCTAGCTGAAAGTACAGTTATATCTAGCTATGCACCGTGACGATGCCTACATGTTGTTATGGAAATGGGGCGTGCACGTAAAGTGCTGTCATGAAAACATTCGGCCGGTTCTGCTTGAATAGTTCTTATGCAACTGGGGGTAGTGGGCCTCTCCGGATCTATAAGATCGGGGTATAGTGGGCTCAGAGCACGAAGAGTAGAGCGTTGAGCTTTGACTTAAGCAGGTACAGCTAGATAGTCCCACTGTGTAGCTTTCCGGAGTGACGGATCTCTATTATAGACAATTACTCACACAGTGCTCTTGAACACGTCTGCTCCGACCCGTATGAGGGACCTGCTATGTTGTACAGCGATGACTGGCCTCAATGAGTCAGTAATGCTGCTTTAAGTTGACGTCGTCCGAGAATCCGAAGTTTGATCTCGCGATAGACTATACTACGGGCGACATTCGAGTATGCTCAAACCTGACTGGATGGATCAAAGAAACATATTACCAAGCCGGGGTATAGATACCAATCTTCTTGAGCCGTGGTTGGCTGGTTGGTAGAAATATCCAGTATATCTAGTATACCCACATGGGAACTTGCTATAATAGGATCCAAGTTCAGACGAACGCCGTTCTCATGAGGCTCCACTGTGACTGGGATGTTGCGACTGACGTGCATCAATGAGATCTGTACAAGGCTGAAAGGGGGAATCGGATACCTGAACAGATAGGCATCGCGCGTTTCCAAGCCAGAAAGGATAGTGGGTGGGATTTGGTTGGGCTACATTTGGGAACGCTCAACACGATCATGCCTGAAACCCTGTTTATGGTTGCCCGATTTCAAGTTAATCAGCCGCTGGTCATCATGCATTGCAGCTGTGTCCAATGGTGCAAAGGGCACGAATAGGCCGCAACGGATTTATTAACATTACTAGCCAACCGTCGTTGAGGGTTTTTAAAAGCAGGGCATAGACGATTGGCTGAGGACAACAGAAGGAAGTGAAGAAAGAAAGAAAAAAAAAGAAGAGCGGGCGTCGTGGACGCGTTAAATGGAATATGTGGGCATGCAGGAGGCAATTGGATGCGTTGGCAGGAGTCGACCGGCATGGCTCTCGCGTGGACGATGGGGATTGGGCGAGCTGCAGGTCTCCAAAGGCTCCAACCGACCGCTACAGGTTAGCAAGACCTCGTCTTTTTTTTAATTAGCGAGCCGCCGGCGGGAAATATTCCAAAAGGCTACGACGGATCTGCAGTGTTGACCGCCGCGTCGGGCGATGCAGCCTTGGACTGCCAGGGCAAAGCGGACGGTTTGGGTAAGATGGAAAGCTAAGAGGCATGGAAGGCGAAGAAGCTTAGCAATGCAATATGCAGGGCCAACTCATCGTCCCTCGCCCAGCCGAGAGCCGTTTTCTGCCACTAGGCCACTGGACCACTGGGCAAATAGCGGGAAGTTTGTATACATCCATGGGTGCTAGCTGAGTGAGATGATGGATTCCTGCATTCCGTCATGCGAAGTGTACCTGTTCTGGATGATACCTGACGAGAAGAGGAACATTCTTGGGGTTCTTCTCCCTCCGTCTCTTTCTCTAAGAGGCATCGGTTATTTAATGTTCTTGGGCGGCTTGCTTGTCGATGTCTGTTTGGATCATTGGCCCAAGGCCCTCTTTTTCTGTTGCCGATTTGCGCCGTTTGCGCATTGTTGTCAGATGTGAAGAGCCGAAGAATGACAATCAGAAAGATATGTATCGAATTATTATTATTATTTTTTCTTTAGAGGTAAGAGGCAAAGACATGATCCATGGTAGTATGTCATTGTCATACTGTGTTCGACCATATTTCACTTTTCCTTTTCGGTGTGTAGCCGCGGGGCGAGAGGACTCGACTTCGAGCCCTGCGGCATGTACGTGTTGCTATGTGTGTGTGTTGTTGTGTGCAGTATGACCAGGGGAAGGGTGATAAGAAAAGAAACGCTGGTATAATAACGAGGACAATAATCTTAACGACTATTTCCGTGTTGCTAGGGCTTACCCGGGCCGTCCAGTAGCAGGCTCCGTTTTCGCCGCCTAGACGGGGTGTGCATGTGTTGTTGTATCGTCATCATGGTCGCCTTCTGTGTGTGTTGTACACCCGCCAAATGAGGGACTAGATTTGCTCGCTGGTGGTTGGCTGATTCAATGTTTGGCATACCCTCCGAGGGAGCAGAAGGGGGCTGGCGGTGGGAAAGGTGGGCAAGATGGGAAAGATGGGAAGGGGAGGGAGGGGTGGCTCCGTGTGGAGAACGTCCCGGGGTACTGTACGTAAGTTGATGGCCCAAAGGCAGCTGCCTGCACCAGGAGCATCATGGATGTAGTTAGGTACATGTAGGTAGAGGCTACGACGCCACGATAGCGGAGGTACCTGGCAGGCCCGCGCGAATTAGCTTGTGGCATTCACCACTGCCACTTCTTCTCCCAGAAAAGCCGCTACTGCCCAGCGGTACACAGTAAACATGTGGCCAGGAAGGACCGTACGAGACCGTGCTAAGCGGTCCTAAGCGGTCTCAATTTTACCCCACGTCGGCCAACGACAGTGCGACAACTAAATGCTGTTGTGTAACTGGGTGCTTCGACAGCTGGACAAGGTTCCAAGGTGTCGACAGGGCCAGACGAAAGAGTCGACAAGAACACATCATCTGTCTCTTCTGCACTGCTGCTGCTCGTGCTTGTTGTCTGCATATTTTCCTTTTTCTGCCTGTCTCTCTCTGTTTCCTGCTTCACCCCGTCTGCTATCCCATCGTCCCTATTTGGCGGGAGACGAAGCCATACCCATCCCATATCTATATACCGATTATATACTATATACCGGGTTGCCGGAGCCGACCAGGCGTACAAACAGCGTTATCAAACGAGAGCGAACGAACGAGAGGAAAAGTCGTGAAGCGGCTGGGACGAGCTGAAAAAAAAAATTATTATTTATTGATATATCTGACCATCTACCGAGGGATGCTTGCTTGGTATACAGTTCGCGCTGCCCAATAATTCACACTCATTTTCAGTGACCTGTTGATCTGGGATCAACCGAACCGCGACCGCGACGGGACTAGTATAATCGATATAGACCCTGCCGAAGCTCCCTCTATCATTATCTAATTATATTCTTACTTGAAGCCCAACCTCTACCCTACCTTACATTACCCCCCATACATTTACCTTTCCTAATCTTTACCTGACCTGACCTACGCCTTACCCACTTGAGCTATCCGCCATCGCAGGCGACTTTCTACTCTCACTCGAACAAGGCCACTGTCTTTTTTGCTTCATGTCTAGATGACAACTTCCAGAAGCATACAGACGACGTCGAAGGCGATCCAGTAATCGTACACACCGTGGCTACCTGGCAGCTCTCTTTTTGGGGGGTGCTGCTGGTCGTGCTGGGGTGAAAAGAGGCGCGCTTGCGAATACCTTCATCTGCGCCCACTATGATTTCCATGCAGCGATCACTATCATCGCCCGTTTGCATACATTCTTCTCCACGTGAGTCGGGTTGGAGAGAAGCATGACGAGGAGTGCCGTGGTTAAATTGTCGAGTTTTACGTCCCAGATTGCTGACTTGTCGCCTATGGTTGTAGCTGTATCCCCGACTGGTACACATCCCCCTTCGCGGTCCCCGACCCCTTCCCCCGAGACTCGACCGGAAGTATCACGTCCGCGACGATTTCGATCACGAAGTCCCACCAAGCCCTCGAATGGGCACCGCCGGCGAGAATCGTCAGGGTCGGTTCGAAAGATTGGTGGCGACGAGGCGTCCCGCGATGCGACTTCAAAGCAGCAGTCGAGCGCCACCCCGGGCGCCGGCGCGAGTGCGCCAAAGAAGCCGGTAATAGACCAAGCCGTTGCACCGCCGAAGCCCCCTCCGTCTCCATCTCCGGCTTCTAGCACGCCCGCTCCGTCTAGCCCATTGCAACCCATTTTGAAAGACCAGGATGACTCCGGTCCCCTTCCACGGCCACTCCTGGCCGATGTATCACTGTACACTAACCCCCATTTGACTGTCGAAAGCGAAGGCACTACTCTCGAAGAGCTTGCCCACCTGGTCCGGCTGTCCAAATACCAGGAGCGCAAGTGCGCCAACACTCGCATTCGCCTCCAAAGAAGTCTAATCTCAACTGCCCTCTCAGCGCGATTGACTCGCTGTGGGGAGACTGCGCTGCGCAACCTGGCGGACAGCTTCCGGAACGATGACAAGAGAGCTTTTGCTAATCTGTTTGGTGCTATTCATGATGTTCGGAACAGCTGCGACGCCACCCGTCGCTATGCTCTTTTGGAGCCCGAGATGGAGTCATTGCAATCGTCAGGGCTGGCGTCCGCAGAAACCCTAGTACCTCCGCCCAGCACAACCGGGAGCATTGGTCCTAGCAGTTCTGTGACCCCTTTTCTCAGTGATATTTCTGCTTCTGCCAGGGAAGCGTTCCTGAACTTCCTTACCCAAATCAGGACAAATCAGGACTATCTGGCTACGCGGCTGTGTGCCCTGAACACTACGGAACTTCAAGCTCTTACTACTTTTCATCAGGGATTGGAACCAATAGAATCAGTTTTACCGTACCACGGTCGTGCTGGCGGGCGTGGGCATTCTAGCGGCCCTAGTAGACAATCGGGGCAAACCCCCAATGCCGTTGAGCGGCTTCTTTCCTTCCAGCGCCACGATCCCCTTTCTGCTCTTATATACACCTGCTTTGCTAACTCGGCCGGCCCGGACAGCGCCGAAGACAAACGGAGGACGGGGATTTGGGCCTCTGCTTTTGCCCGCCTGATCTCTACCAAGTCTACCAGTGAGCCGGTCTTAATCTCAATCCTCAATGCTTGGTCTGCCATGCGCGATTGGTCGGGACGGGCCAATATGGAATGGTACTTAATGAAGATACTCGAGGATGGCGCATTCTTGCTCGACCGAGCAGAGGATCAGAATGGAACGAGGTTCAATCTTTCTGATTGGACTACCAAGGACAGCATTGCCGCTGAGGAATTCTATGATCGTGCTGTTAACGATCTTTTTGCCATCATCGATGATGAAGACGCCACGGGTATTCCAGAAGGGGTTATCGAACTTGGGAATGAGATTCTCCGTCGGTTGGAAACCAAGGAGAGTACACGAGGTCTTGTTGATACCACCCGAAGATGGTTTGTATACAAGTGGATCTTTTCCAGTTGGTTACTCGCTGTTGTCATTCACCCAGAGAGTTACGGAATGATGGCCGAATACCACATTACTGAATATGGCCGCCAGAAGATTCTTAAGCAGGTTGCCACGCTTGCCCAGCATTTTGTGGTCGAGATGCTCGCCAATGGAAATCCCCAGAAGCCGGTCTCCACGCCTCTCAAGATCAAGGGCCACATTGAAAATATCATGGGTCGTTTCAAACCGACGGGTACCCGGGGAACCGGTAGACTGCTCCCGGCTAGATCCATTACCTCCCTAAGAGAAACCGTTGAGGTACATCCATATTTGGTTGTCAGCCCAGCTGATCTTGTTACACTTGTCAATGCGCTCTTTCCGGAGCGCAGGCCGCAATCTGCTCACTCGAGTAGCATTCGGTCTGGGGCGCCATCGATATCAGGCTTTTCTGCCATTTCCCAGCCGATATCTATAGGCACGTCAAGGAGTAACTTTGACACCGCCTCTGTACTTAGTATGAGTGCTTCATCCGTTTTCAGTGACGGGACCACTTCAGGCGAGCCTCTACTTGAAGATCAAGTAGCTGGTACTCCTCAAAGACGTTCGCCGCCGGTACCTGACGGGACGAGACAGAAACATAACAACAACTATGAAGACGATGGATACCGTCTTCGGTTAGCGATGCACGAGATGGTACAGATCCTTGGTCCGGAGGTCATCTCTGGCTCATGCCATCCGTGTGCGGAACGCTGGGCTGTTGTGTTCATATCCGCTGACGGGAATGGCCTTTCTTTGCAAATGACTTACGATCCCGATGATGATGCTGAAGAGGAGAACTCTTCTACTACTAGTGACACGGAGGATGATGAACCCGACGAAAAGCCTGAACTTGATAAGGACTATCATTCGTTGCGAGACTCAGTCTTGAAACTCGTCGAGGATTTCGAGATCCCCCAAGGCCTCGAGGATCATGGCACTAAGACCACATTTAGCAACCGAGCTTCCGGACTGAAGAAATATCGGTCTAAAAACAAGATCATAACGCCGGCATCGTCAATGAGTAGCAACAACCCATTCCGTAATAGATGTGAAGAAGAGCAAAAGTCAGAGTCGGGGTCGTCTTCGGTCTTGATTACGATGCTCGCCGCCGCCTCCTCACAGTCACGCATCCAGTCCGACTTCGTGTCTGCCCATCTTTACTGGAAGACTCTCCAGCAGCTAAATGCTTTAACATCTCCATCTCTACGCAAGAATGGGTTTGCGACACTACTCAACATATTTTCTCGGGGTCCTCGTGACTCAATTCGACGTTCTGCTTCGGCAATTGAGGAGTATGATGCTTGGTTAGTCTGGCTGAAGCAGAGCCAAGAACGCCACGAAGGTCTCATTGATAGTATGATGAAACGCCTGAGAGCACTTAGAGACAAGATGTGGTACGTTACAGATGTTCATAACTCGGCACCTTACGAACAAACTCGGAACATCTGCAGCGCGCTGAAGATAATGGGCGTACCGAGGAAATGGGGCACCTTTCAACGTAACCGGGCTCAACTGGCACGAGGGCCCGCCGCTGCTTATATCTATCGGAATGAGTCTCAGATGTTGGACTTGTTGGCTGCTAGCGAAGACCAGGGAGGCCCGAATAAGCTCAGTGACGCCCAGGCTGAGATCACTAGTAAGTGGTTGGAGTCGCTCGGCATTCAGAACATGTGTCAAGGAGAGGAACGTATTCACCGTTTCTGTTGCGAGGTCGACAGCTGCGTTTCAAAGCTAGTTGGCGAAAACATCGTGGATGGTCCCGTGCTCTGGTCTAGTGAACTGTACTCGCGGGATCGTAAAGTATTTGAGGGTTCCCGTATCAGTCGAGACAGAGCAGAAAGTGTGTGGGGTGATGACGCTGCCAGTGTTATAAGCAGCGAGCACGAAAGGCGATATGCTTCTCCAACACGCCGTCCGGGATCAATGGCTCGAGACCTGAGAAACATGTCGACGTATAACACTAGTCAGGTTTCCATCGATTCCCACCATCGTTACAGCTTCTCGAGGGCGAGTACCGCGTTGTCTGATACCTTTGATGCGCACGACTACTTCGGAGCCTCGTCTCCGATACATGCCATCGATTCGACATCCACCTTCTGGTCCCCTTTCCAATCCACGATGTCTACTGTCAGCTCAGCAACCTCGCGTGCGCAGTCTCCAACGACCAGCGTCACCAACCTCTCCAGCACTTTCTCTTCTTCCCACCCGAACCACCAACCGTTGCCGTCTCATCATTCTGCTTCGCGGTCCGGAGCGTCTGTGTCATCAAATGAGACTGTCCATCTTCGTCGCCTCTCAGAGGGGAAGCAGCGCTTCCTCTCGGAACTTCGCCAGACCCTCACAAGTCTACTACTTTCCGAGCTTGGAAATCTTGTGTTTGCGTCCGGGTCTGAGACAGATGCTTGGTTCGGCAACCTTGGCCAAGAATGCATTGAGCGCCGAGATGCCGAGGAACGAAAGGCCCGACGGCCCTCGGGAAAGAGAGACCGCACAAGCAAGAGCTCCGCCAAGCAAAGAGTTATTGAGAAGAGGAAGAGCTTCGGTAATCTTCGACAAGCGGGAGAGGCATCCAGGGTAGATCTGGGCGCGGATAGACCTGATAGTGCTTCAGGGCCAAGCAATGACAGCTCTGCTACGAGCGATACCATGTCGGCTCGCGGGAAGTCTTCAAGGAAGAAGGATACACCCGACTTCCCTTACACGAAGGCCTACCAGAGGCTATTGGGAATGTTCGCCGTCCACCCGAATCCGTACACCAAGCTTAGTGCTCTGCTCGAATTAGAGCACCTCATAGCTGCTTCCTTGTCTAGCGGTGGGCGTCGTTCCCGGTGGAGACATCAGTCTGCGTCCGTTGACGAGGATGGCAGCGCACCGGGCAAAACAGATACAAACGAGGTCAATGCTGATAGCCCTAGAGAACGGCGCCCTCAGCCGTTCCAGTCGTTCATGCTTCAGCCTCGATCTAACAAGAGTGCCGATGCACGGTCCATCGTCTCCGTCAAAGAAGCAGCCAACACGGACGCTATCGCGCGAGTACTTCGGTCGCTATTCAAAGACGCTGGCATACGACCGAAGACATTATTCCGTGATCTCCAATTTATTAATTCATTTGTTTCGCCTTCCACCCTGGATACTGATCGAAACAAGGCATTCTGGGATATTGTAGTGGTAGCACTTGGGCTAAAGCAGGACGTAATTACAACAATGGTCGAGGTTGCAGACGAAATCTTGAATTATTACACGCCCTCGAGGAAGCGGCCGAGCGGCGGTGACGACACACCGGAAATGCACCGCCCGCCGCCGATTCATTCTCTTCGTGACGCGGCAAAGATGTGGACGATTGCTGCGAAGGAGGGCAATGCGACAGCGCAACGAGAGCTAGGGCTCTTCAACCTTAGCAACCCCGAGCTGGTTGAGAGGAGCACACTGCCCCTGTCGAAACCGCGGGATGTATTTAAGCAGGCAGTTATGGAGAAATTCGGCCCACGCTCTGGGAGCGGCATACGTCATGCCGCTGACCGGAGCCGAAGTGGTCTGGGTGCGGCAGGGCCGGCATCTTCAGGCATGCAAGATGCGGCAATGGATGGTGACGTTAGAAGCGACCCGACCCTGATGTGTGTCGCGATCCATTGGATGAAGGAGGCCGAACGTGGCGGAGACGAGTTGGCCAGAACGTTCCTCGGCCAGAACGAGATGATGGGGCTATGATAATTGCTACGCTGACGTTTGCTGCTGCATACTTTATCGTCTTACGTTTTTTCATCTGTTTGCACTCACGGATTATTTGTCAAGCATGATGGCTGGATACCCGGGAGCAAGATACAGGTTCACATGTTCAACACATTTCCCCATCGTCAGTTGGATACCCTCAACTTTCGTTTTCACAACTACCTTGGAGTAGTTTTTTTCTTTTCCTGTTACCTGTTCCGAGTTAAAATCATTGATACCCAACTACCATTTGTCCTTTCAATCTACTGGGATTAGGATATCAGGGTAAAAAGAATAAGACACGACGGAACGAATGGGATACGGGCTGGAATTGGGAACATACATACAACATAACCGCATTTTCGCTGGCCGGGAAATATTACCCTCGAATTGGGAAGTCGGTAGGCTGTACCAGTACTATTTTTTTTCTCATTCGTGTACGCGTTGCATTGCATTATTCAATCAATCTTGGCCTGTGTCGTTTGGGAGGCGACAGGATACCATACGAGAGTGGGTTTTCTATACGTAACTATACCTATACCTACCTACTTACCTGCTACTTTACTTTTACTTTGATCATATAGATAAGGCTGCGGCAGCATACGAGATGGATATACCAAACATGGCATTTATTTTTATTTATTTTATATCTGACAATGAATAGAGGTTCTCATGAGTTTAAATATTTGGTAAAATTGCGCGCTTTCTCGTCTATATATGAATGTTGGTTGAAATAACTGACGGCGTGTGAACTTCCGTCATGCTGGTTTTGAAATGAGGTAAAGGCTGAAATGTAGGGGCTTTCTGTTGAGTGCGAAATGGATAGGCAAGTTAACATATAGTATGGGCAATCACTTCGTTAAGATCGATTTTATTCTTCAGCCATTCTGTACAGAGCTCATTCTCGTCGATGTTGACTTATGCAATGAATTATATATTAATCACGGGTATATGCTGATGCTGGGGTATCATAGGTCTAGTCTATCTTCCCTCTTGCGCTTGATGTTGATGTGCGGCTACTGCTATGTCCATTCTGAAGCAGAGGACTCTGCTCCTCATCCTCGGGGTCTATTGCGACAACTGTCATATCTGAGCGCACGCGAAACCGTTTCCCTCTCCAATTCACCGTGGTGCCGAGAAATACGGCCCAGGTCCAAATAGGTAGGGCTAGGATCTCTCGTCCTAGCCATGCCAGAAACCACTCGCCAAATCGGCGCTTCTCTGCTCCGCCACGGCTCGTACCGCGTGCAAAAAGTGGCGTGTGGTCATCCACGTGTATGCTCTGTCCGGCATGCAGTTTTTTGAATACGATGCGGTCAACAATCATCCAAGTAGTGACACCGGCGAGCCAAAAATACCACAAAGCCTTCCAAGTTTGTGGAATGCCAAGTGTTTCGTGAAACCAGGGGACACTGGTAAGCCCGAAGGACACGTAGAAGCAACATACGAGGCTCTCGACACCATGCTCGACCAGCGTGGCGGATAAGACGGTCCATTTCCTGGCCCGAAGCCACCTGACTCTGCGCGCGATGTATGCAGGTACCGACATTCCCGCCATTGGTTGGATGGCCAAGTCACCCCAAACAAGACCGTGATTCGCGTAGCCCGGAAGGTCGGACCGCCATAGGAGGTCACCGATGACATGGTCTTCACACATGAACAGCGAGAAATGATCCAACCCCTTGGGCAGGGTAGCAGCTCTGCCTGTCAGAATCGGGTTCTGCGCAGGGTCAGTTACCTGGTCGAGGTGCGACTTGCGAAACATGTTGCTCTTCCCTACGATACAGGGGGCAATGCCAACAGTGTTGATGGCACCATAAAACTTGGCGTGGGTCGTGGCCATGAACATTTCCTCAAGCCTGCCGCCGCCATGGGCTAAAGACCTTGACAGAATGGAGGAAGGGACGTAGACGTCGGACTCTGCGTCCGAGCCGCCGGTTATGGAAGACCCGGATAGAAGCGTCTGCCCTTCAGAATTCGAGCTACTCATAGATGTGACGGTATCGACAACCAAGGGTAACTGGTGTACGAACTTGAAAGGCTTCACCCTCTTACCGCCTGGTCGATATCCGCAGAGCTTGTCGACCATACGGCCGGCCACGTCTCTTGCAATCCATACGTTGGAGTCCAATGGCCATATTATATCTCCTTTCGCCTCCCTATATGCCCTACTTAAGTTGCGGATTTTAGGATTCGGCCCAACATTATTTACATGGCCATGGTCGCCATGAAGGTAAGGGTCTTCGGTCTCGACAAAGACCTTGGCATCGAAACCTGGGTGGTCGTCAAGCAGCTTTCGAATGACTGGATAGGCGGCGTCTTGCTTGGATGAGACGCAGAAGTAGATAGTCAACTTGTCTTTCGGGTAGGACTGGTGGAAGACGGAGGCGAGACATTCGTACAAACCGGGTTCTAGACCCTTCGCTGGTCGGATTATGGTAACATGGGGCACTTCATCTTTCGGTAGGTATGGCGACACGGGGTTGGGCGGGACTGATGAGTAGTAGCGGAAGCTGTCGTGGCTACAGTTAGGATGGGTGTCCGGTGAAGACGGAATAAAATGCATAAGTGCTTACATCTTGGATATTCCTATCCCTTGAACTAGAACGACGAAGGAGCCCCATATGATGCCGACGCAGCCTAAAACCTCAATAGACCAGGACATTGGAACATGACAGGATGAAGTTGAATGGCTGTTACGACGCGAGACATGTAGCCATGGGATGCTCGGAGGAAAGACGAAGTCGCTGCTGAGAAGGAAAGTCTTGGACAATAGCGAGATTATCCTGATTATCTAACGGGATGCAAGGAGAGAAGGACAGGAACATGGAAAAGAGACAATCCTCATCTTCAAAGACCACTAATACTCCACAGCATTCCGTGCTATAGGGCTAATGACGATCATATGTCGAAGTTGTCAGGTTCCAAGATTGTCATTTGTGCTTCTAGTGTAGTTCCAGGTACGTGTATGTATTGTATGTACGATCCTACGGTGGGAAGCGGTGGAAAGCGGTGCGGCCCACCCGGCAATCTTTGGTTCCGCCCTCGAGGCCCGCTAATGAAAAACTCAATGAAATTGCAGGTGATCATCGTCGGTCGATGACATCCGGAAGGGTCGTTGTTTCGTTTTCCACTTGCGACCTTCTAAGCGCACGGGCCACGTCATTTGGATTCGCTCCTGTCTATGTAGTACGTACCTTTTGACACCCCCACCCGAACCGTCAAAGCGGGACAGGTTCCACCACCTTCCACTGGCAATGCGGACTGGCGGATTAGTTCGGGCCGACAATCCAATTGAACGAGTTCCATTTTATTTTATTTTTTTTTTCTTCCCACGAATAAAACCTTCATCTTCGACTCGCATTCTCAGCTTGCACGGTAAATCAAGACTTGTTCTCTTCAGCAATTGGGACAGAGAAAACCCAGTCAGAGTAACTTAACAAGTGCTGAATGGCCTATCCAATCGCATAGATACGTTCCATAACTGCGTAAGTGTACTCTCCTCATTTCTCCCCCTATCGGCACCACAATATTACTGCCCTGGACAGCTATCCAGAAATCTCCATCAACACATGGGAAAGTTCCCTCATATCTAGTCGCGGTGATGACAAACTTTTCATTTCGGAGCTTAGAGATGTCAAAAGTCTCGATGAGTGCCCAAATATAGACTACAACGGTATCTGAGCGATTTATTCATGCCATTTATATTTTCACCCTCTTGCAACTCAGCTTGATTTCAACGAGTACAATTTGACAAGTCGCATGAGCTGACAATGGTCAAGTAGGCCGACATGATGAACAATAGCCATGGCAGACACACCCAGTGCCGTGTCCGCCACCTCGAACCTACATGATGTCGCCCCGGCTTCAGTAGAATCAACTCCATCTCAAGTGAAGACCAGTTCTCGTCCTCATACTCCGAGAGGACCTCCTCTTCACCAAATATATGCTCTTCCTGCTCCGATTCGCACTTTTCCACTACCAACTTTCTACCCCAATAACCCAATTTCTCTTTTTCACGTCGTCTACGCATGGGCGCGCCAACTCGTCTCCCCACCTCCGTCTGAGCCAGCCGTGATTTATGAGGGTATCTGGTCACCCGAGACCCGGTCAGTACAAATCAAAGATCCCAAATCGATACGGGCATTATGGGAGCAAGGGTTCTACGGGAAAGGTAACTACAGTCGAAGTGAGCCAAATTGGTTCAAGCGAGAACAAGCCCGGAGAGGCAAACATGAAGGGCACGTCGCTGAGGATTTGACCGCCCAGAGGCGAGAAGAGCGTAAGATGATGAAATGGGATCGCGCAAGAAAGGAGCAAGAAGCCATCCAACGGACCAGACTCCTAGAAGCCTGGGTTGCTCCGGTAGGTCCCATGGAATTGTTGGCTCTTCCAAATTCTCATCGTGACCTCGTTCCCATCTATTCTAGCAGCTCAGTGAACGGAGGATTGGTCGGAATACCTACTGCCGCTGGCCTGGAGGGCGTCAACGGAACCACAAATGGTGCGGCGTTGAATGGCACCTCGTTGTCGCAAAGTGCTGCCGCGATAAAGCCCGCTGCGAGAGTTGTCGTGGTCGAGAAAGACGCGCCGACTGCATCATCCGGGATGAATGGCCATGCCTCTCGCCCGTGCACTCCGACGGGTCCTTCCAAAAGACGTAAATCTGTGCGATTTTCACCCAAGGTCGAGTCGGCAACTTTTCAGTTATCTGATCCACCAAGTCCTCATCACAGTATACAACCAAATGGGAGTGTGGTAGATGGCAATTCATCAATTGGAAGCTCTCCGTTGTCACGTTCGACAGAGTTGGGTCTATCAGGGCCTCTTCTCGAAAGTACTAATCCCTCAAGCTCTAACTCCGAGCCAAATGATATTCAATTCGTGGATAAGGAGCACCTGCAATTATGTCTTGAGGAAGCTTTTTACCTCGTATTCGCTCTTGGAGTTCTCACAGTTTTAGATCCAAGTACTGGTAAGCCGTTTACTGCGGAGGACTTGTTTACGCTCTGCCGTCAGACGTCATACATACCCCCGAGACAGATAAATCTTCAGCCGGATGATCCCTTTCTCATTCACTATGCCGTGTACCATCACTTCCGGTCCCTGGGCTGGGTGGCACGACCTGGTATTAAGTTTGGGGTGGACTGGATGTTATACAATAGGGGACCCGTATTTTCCCATGCTGAATTTGCAGTGATCGTTCTTCCTGCCTACACAGACCCTTGGTGGAAAGCCGAAGGTCGACACCCCCCTCGGAGGTCTTGGCACTGGCTTCATACCGTCAACCGTGTGCAAAGTACCGCGCTGAAGACTCTGGTGCTTGCGTATGTTGACATACCGCCACCATTTGAAGAGAGTCTTGGGGCAGCAGAGATATTGAAGCGATATAGAGTCCGCGAGTTCATTGTCAAGAGATGGCTCAGCAATCGGAATAGAGATTGAAGGCCCGCTTGAAAGGAATGCATACGAAGCGCAATTGCATGGGACGGCGTCTTAGGTCCGTAGTCATTACGTTTGTTACGATTAGATGTGTATAAGAATCATAACGGTTGCATAACTCAATGCCTATGAGTTCAATGTGAATGTGGGTTGAAAGCTAGTACTACCAATAGGCCTGTACTCGAATTTCTTAAGCATTATAAAAGTAATTCGAAATCCTTTAATTTCCATGCCATGCTCGGCCGTCTCATTAACTTCTTGATCGAACACCCCGAACACGTCTCGATCATCTAAACCAAGAGGTTATGATGCTATGACCACTAGAGATTCAGTGTGAATCGTACATGCCCTTAACGGCTTGACATCTGCTCGTATCGAGGCGATCTATGTATATTCTCTATGCTTTTATCACACTTTAGTCATCATCTTCGCCTTCCTGCTCCGCCCCCGCTAACCCGCGATCGTAATCCTTTTCGCTAGCAGCAGGCATGAACCGCGTCGAGACGGTGAAGCCACCAGCGATGATGGTCAAAATAAGCCAAACGAGGTAACCGCTGAGAAGCTGCTCTTTGACACTGACGGCGAACAAGCTGGCGAATAGCACGGGGCAGAAGGCGCGCAGGCCACTCGTGATGGTAAGCGCGAGCGCGTTTAAGGTGCCGAGAGTAGCGGGCGACGGCGAAACATCGTTGAGTGCAAGCTGGACGGCGGTGAAGGCCATGCTGACACCCGACCCAAGCGCCACAAGGATGGGCGCAGCAATCCAGAAAATGAGGTCAGTGGCGTGCGTATCCTTATAAAGGAGCCAGTTCAGAAACGCTTGGACGCCCATGAAGAAAGGGTACGCAATGCCGCAAGCGCGTAGGACGCCGTTGGTACCGAGGCGGTGTTGTAATGGCGGGAAGATTAGAAGCAGCCATAGGGCCTGAGAGATACCCACGAGGCCCATGAACATGGAGATTTGCAAAGGGGTGAACCCGAAGCCGCCGAGTTTAGGTGATGTATACCAAAATACAGGGACGATGGCTGTATATGCGAAACCGAGGAGCATGGCATGTCCGTAATTGTACAGCACGGCACCGACACCGGGAGCTTTAAGAAGATCTAGAGGGGAGGTCGAGGGCGGTTTTGGTGCGCCTGCTTCAGCTTCGGTGTCATTCGAATTGGCACCGTTAGTAGCAGGTTTCGTATTCCTTTTCAAAGTTTCCTCGATAAATAGTGCGCTCGTTATTGCGGCCGTCGCGCCGATGCATCCAACCACGATCGAAGACAGAGCATACGGATACTGCTCAAAGAACGGTACGCCGCCAAACGCCCAAGGATACTGATGTGCAGGATCCGCGAGTGCTCCTCCGATTAAAGGCCCTACGAAGAGGCCTATGTTCCCACTAAATGCGAACCAGCTGAAGGACCGAGCTTGGGTGCGCGGCGTGCTGTGCTCAGCGATCATGGTACGGATAGTAACGACTGTGCCGGCAAAGATGCCTGCCAGACATCGCAACACTATCATCTGCCAGATAGAGCGTGCAAGCCCGAAGAGAGACACAGAGATGGCGACGCCGACGAGCGATGAGACAAGTACGGGCTTACGGCCCCAGCGGTCGGCTGCTCGGCCCCAGAAGAGCATTACGATCATTTGAGTCAGAGAGAAGAGGGACTCGATTAGTCCGCCATAGAAACCTACGTCTACTTCCTCTACTGTCTATTGAGTTAGCTATTATCCTCCAAGAATGAGGAGATTAGACAACTCACACTGTCCATTCTCCTGTACCATCTGGTTGATATACGGGAAGATGGAGAAGAAAGCAATGGGCTCGATGAGGCGAGCGTAACAGAGCAGGAAGATTTGCAGCTTGGGCAGCGGCTTGTCTTCGGGCTTTGGAAGTAAAGGATGATGGGGCTCGCTCTCTGTAACAGCCGAGGCGACATTAGGGTCGGCCGTCGTGGCCACTGGTGAGGCTGCTAGGAGCGGCGTGGTCTCACTAGCCTCAGCAGTAGCTTGCTTGGAGACATCGTCGTCAGCCTTGCCGTTGTCATTGTCGTTTCGTGAGTTGCTGAATGCCATTGTGAAGATGGGTTTGATGCTTTGCTGGAGTTTCACAGCGGATAGAGGGCCGATTAAGTTGAATTTGGACTCTGGTGTTGAGTTCCCGTCAGAGTTGATCCCAATCTCGACTTCTCATAAATAAATACCGACAGTGTTACACCAGCGTTGGCTTCGCAACAAACCGGTGAATTCCGA
The DNA here is from genome assembly GCA_022578955.1 of Hypoxylon sp. FL1857. NCBI lineage: Eukaryota > Fungi > Ascomycota > Sordariomycetes > Xylariales > Hypoxylaceae > Hypoxylon > Hypoxylon sp. FL1857. Next base: position 101,941 of record MU400434.1, read on the forward strand.
GTCCTACAGTGCTCCAAACGCGTCACCTTGGCCGGCCTGGAGTTCGGCGTGATGATATGTTGAAGCCTTGACTGCTTCTAATCCCAACTTGTCTCGCCGAGGACAATGAGGGGAAATATTCTCATGGGTTGTGAGAAGGCTTACATTTTCGTGACGCGGCTCTGTCAACGTTAAATGGCCGAAGGAGTGGCTTACTGCTTATCATCCCGCATCAGGGAGGTATACAGTATGGATCACACGGTATTTATACCGGCAGAAACGGTGCCAGGTGCTCGACCCAATCCTCCGGTTCACAGTCTGGCAGTGGACCCTCCAGCCCCTCGCAATGTCCTCCCAACCTTATCACGCCATTCCTCTTGCATCATTCTTCGCTTGACGCTACCCAAATATTCAATACTCTGCTATGCATAAAGCTCCAATCGTATCAATCTTGCATTGCCGAGGATTCATATCACTAAGGTTACAGTTCGACATTATATGGTACATTCATAAGTGCTGTGTGAAAGCATAGTACGTATGAGAAGAAACAAAAGAAACCCCCAAACAAGATTCCAATCTGGTTCGAAACTCATAGGACCATCATCCCAGGACTCGCATAAAATCAAACACAACCTGGAAACATCGAGACTACACACCCTAGCTTCTCTACACGCGGAATGGCAAAGTCATCTCGCCAGGCGCATTATATGTCGGCACCTTCATGTCGAGAGCCTCGCCGGAGTACCCCAGATCTTCGGCGACTAGCGTGGCGGCCTTCTCACCAATGAGAAGAGCAGTGGAGTATCTGGCGCTCACGTTAGAGGCAATTAAAACCAAATGGCGTGAACCTGTACTTACGTGTTGCAACCGACGTTGTCGGGGCAGATACTGAGATCTGCTACCTTAAGGCCTTGGACGCCATGGACGTTTAGGCGTTCATCCAGGACGCCGTGCTTGACGATGCTGTTGCCCTCCTTCGGCGCCATGGAGCAGGTCTAAGGAATCGTGAGCATTGGTTAACTTCAATGAAATCGAAAACGGCCACGGATACTTACGCCAAGGCAGTGCCAGGTACTCTCAACGTGCCTTCTCACCCATTCTTCAACCGCCTCGATATCCTTCTTGCTGTATTGAAGGTCGTCCCGGACATCGGCCTTGTTGCTGTTCAAGATATTGGCTTCCGGTCTCTTAGACGGCGCGGGGTTGAAGACACTCCAGCTGCCGTGCTGCAGACCAGCACTCAAATTGCCGGGGAGGGCATAGCGCTGCGTCGTCTCAAGGTCCATGTCATTGGCACGAGCGGGCGAGTCGTAGTCGAAGAATGGGTGCATCGCTTGGACCTCGCCAGCATAAGCGTCCATGCGGCGAGCCGTCTCTCGCGACTTGATGTAGCCCCAGACCATGGGTGCCATGTCGCGCTCGTCATTCATGAATCCCGGATCAAAATCGGGAGTCTCATAGGGGTCAGCCGACTTGATTTGCACAAAGCCTCGAGAAAACGGGTATTCCAAGAAGTGGAACATGGTGAAGAATTTTCCAGGAGGCCTATATGATCAGCAAGAAGTCGATCACGTTTGACTGAGGCATCAACCTACATCAACATGTGGTCGCCAAACCAGCCCGAGATAACAGAGTAATGCATCACTGGCTTGTCCGGCTTGTCCTTGAAGTATGACTTCCAGCCCTCATTGAATTGAGGATGGGGCCAAGATTCAAACTCCTTGAGTTCTTCCTCAGTTGGGCGGATCTTCACGCCTGCCTCGATACCGTTGGTAGAAAGGGGGCCAGTTCCCTTTAATGCCCATTCGTCAAACACCTCTGATGCTCGGTCAGAATTGCGGCAGCACATATATTCATTACAAGCATGCTTACTCTTTTGTACTTCAGGATCACCTCGGACGAAATCATCGAAACTCTCAACCTCAGGTTTCGCACGGTATACAGAGAAGGTCAGATAGTGGTCCTGGAAGTTGAGACCGACACCAGGAAGGTCGACGATTGGCTCAACTCCGGCCGCCTTGAGCTTCTCAGGGTCACCTAAGGGATGTCAATGCTTACAATTCTATCTTCTGATTCGAAATACGTACCGATGCCAGATCGCTGAAGGATTAGTGGTGAAGAGATGGTGCCTCCAGACACGACAATTTGCTTGCGTGCTTTGAAGATTCGAGGCTTCAGTTGATTTGGATGAAGAGGTTTAGTCGGTCTAAAGCCAAATTAGTCTCTCTGCGTATGGTCCGATATCCTGTATTGACTTACACCGTCTGGACTGCTACAGCTCTGCCATTCTCAATGATGACCTTGTCTACCTTGGTGTTGCAGGCAAGATACAGGTTGTCATGGACGGCACGAGTCGAATGGACATATGCGTGAGCACTATCACTACGTCTACCAGTCTATACCCCATGGATGGTTAGTCGTGAAACTCAAGGCATATAGGGATAGAGAGACATGCATCACGGTTGATCCACTTCAGCCAGTGTTCGGCGCCATGGCCAGTGGTCAAGTCTTGTAAGTCATCAACGACAGGAATGTCTTGAGATTCTGCTGCCCTTAGGAAGTCATCCTTGACGGGATATGTGCTGGATCACAGTTAGTCCCACGGGCATTCGGGAATGGTTTACGATATGCGACTTACTAATTTCCGAATGAGACCTTGATTGGCCCCTCGAATCCATGGATATCCCTTGGCTAATTAGTACTTCTCAAAACACCGGTCCGGAAGACTGACTTGTTATGGCAAGCCCGCTGATATGTCTCGTGCTTCTTCATCAGTGGAAGAAGTTCCTTGGTGGTCCAACCCTTGGCCTGGAAATCATCATAGTCCGAGGCCGACGCGCGCGTATACATCTATGAAGTCTCAGCTGAATGTAAGTCCATCTGTTGAATTCATCTACGTACCAAGAAGTTAATACTAGAACCGCCCCCGAGGACATGAGCGCAAGGAACAACTGCTTTTCTGCCGGAGAGGTGCTTGGACGGACGAGCTTCGTAGAAGGACGCCGTTTTCGAGTCCAGCTTCATGTTACGGGGGTAAACCCCTGGTCTGAACACCCATGGGTTGTTGAGGTTACTCTCTCCGGCTTCAATTAAAAGAACTTTGAGGTTATGGTCGAGATTTGCCAAACTGCGCAGAGTCAGTACACAAATCGCGCAAAAGGGATGAATCTTGGGAATAAGACGAACCGCCCCGCAACTACACAACCACAACTGCCGCCTCCACAAACGATAATATCGAATTCCTCAGGTAAAGGGCTCATGTCTTTTTGCTGCTTCTGGTCCGAACCGAATATCTTAGAGAACATGTTGTGAAACGACTTCCGAGGGTGCTGATTCCCCTACTTATGTTCCCCCGACAGGCTGAGGGGGCACGATCTACAAATATCTAAGATGAGGGGAATCGACAAAACTCCATGGGGCCTCTCGCATGTAGCCACCACTGATGGTCCTACCACCTGGGTCTTGCATTCGCGCTCAAGCCCAAGCTACGATCCCCCAGTAAACCCCTCTCCCGGTAAACTCTTCTTCATGATTGCCAACTCATATCTGTGGTCATCTGATATCTAGCAATGCAACTTATCTGCATGTGTGCCTCTAGCCGAGACATGCTGGTCGGATAAGTTGGAAGGGCAATCCCAGGAAAGCACTGCGGTACCATCCAACCAGACTTAGAACAACCAGGTTCGGGTCTCTGTTTAAACTGCCCTACATTGAGTGTTAGACCTAGACTATCCAGGTCGCCAATCGTGGGTCGCCGCTCGCCCGTGGTAGTAGGTACGAGCTCCTCAGTCGAGATTGATATGTATAGGGAAGTCAAAGTGATGTCGCCTAGCAGCGGCATCTCGGTGAGGCTCGGGAAGTTGTCCTTCACAGCCTTGTGGCCACTCTACCCCTGTTAATTCACTACTCTAGTAGCTCTACATACTAGGTGTCTAGGTGTCCATTGGCCACTAGCAGATGCAGTTCATATGCAAGAATGATGCTAGAATGCGGGGTGGAAGCTACCGTGAGGTCAAATACCCGTCAACGTACATGCAGCCCATGCTTCCCCGCAGTTTTCGAGGCGGATATTATAGTTCGTGTATGTCGTTGGGTCTATATCTACCTAGAGCAGCATACTGCATACGTAGCTTACCGCCAATAGTGGCCATGCCGTACCTTAGCGCTCAACACTGACCTTCGGCTGACCAAAATAGCTTGTCTTGCTCGGGATAGGGTTGGTAGCTTCAAGTTCTCAGCTTAATGGAGAGTCTCCGGGTACCAATCATCTCCCGAGCAGTCTAGTGTGAGCTGGGTGATTCCAAACTCTTTGCTCCTAAGGGTCTACCCCAAACCACGTAAGCCGAGAGAGCCAGAAGCCCCCCCTTTCCTGATCAAGCTATAGTCGATCGGCGACGCGTATTCGGGCATTTCAAATATCACGATGCTGAACTGCCGACGAGACCGTTGCTGGACGATCCTGCCTGTGTCACTCGAGATGCACAACTATCTTCTCGTTGCATTCGATTGCTGCACTCGACGAGGGGAAATTGGAGAAACTGGCATCTCATACTGCAACAAATAACCCGTGATTTTTTCTTCCTGGCCAATTCGAGCCATCTGCCCTCCACCACTTGAACTCGAAGCCCAATATCGAACCCTAGACAGAGTTACACACATATTGATCACTTTGCTGGGAGCTATGCAGCGAGCCTATGGGGATGCAAGCCAATCCGGATAGATTCGAACTTGTTCCGGTGGCTATACCTATGGATCTTCGTCATCATAAACACACCGAATCACAGTATAATGTGATGGTAGTCTCTCCCCTCACTTTAAGTCTAAGCCCCTTACTTCTCTACAGGATTATCAGTGACCGGGCCTCCATACAAGGAGCAATATCAATGAATCATGATCCTTACGTGGTATTTTACCGATGCGGGAATCCCGCCCTCGCAGGAATTCCTCCAAGTTTGCATAGTGGCGCTCGTGCTATAGGCAGTGCTGCAGGATCACGATTGAGAGCCTAGAACGGAGGTTGAGCTGGGCGCCCTGCAAGCAGTGAAAGTGAGCGTGGCTTGCATACTGGATTAGCCAATCGGCTTAAGACAGAACTGTTGGCCCCCACGCTGAGCTGAATTTATGGTCGCGAATGATTCTGATAGTAGGTCTCTAGTTCATACTATAGGCTCCATAATCTACTCTCTCGCAGGTTATAGCAATGCTCGTCAACTTTCCGAGCCCTATCAACCGGCTGCCCATGATTCGTCCCAACTAATGACATGTATCTATATTTCTATTATATCTGACCATGATGGTGTAGACCTACAACCTCGGGTTATAATCACAGCGCATCTGGAATGTATGGTGACATAATGTCATTGCCGCTATGCAAGTGCCGTTACGTTCGTTTTAATCCGACATCCACCCTTGGAGTAGGGGCTACCAGCTCGTTATACTATGTCTTGGTCTTAATCCTGGCCGTGTGTCATGGTTAACTGTCATGGGCTTTCCCTAGTAGGCAACCCTGCAATTAACAGGCTATGCAAGTCCATCTTCTTGTATTAACGTGTATAGGCTTGTACCTTCATATAGGAGAAAACTCGGGAAATGATAGAAACTAGGATTTACGGGATCAATCAACGATATTGGCTGCCTCCTCTCGACGAATAGGTGGTTGCCCATACATATTTGCACTTACGTTGCACCAGATTGTAAGGTTTGGATGCCCACGGGCTATGGTAACATAAAGGGGTCACTGCCATGGGAAGGCATGTTCATTGCCTGCCGGAGATGGTCAAAAGAAGTTGCCAGACAGACATCCGTAGCTAGGTATGTATTGATATTATGCACACAACGTCGGATGACCACGTGGAATTAATTCAATATAACGCTGCCTTGTAGATATATGGTTTCAACGATGTTGCAGGATACGACCGAGTGACTCGTGATCTGACAACCGGTTAATTATAGCAATCTAAGTCTAACTTGACGTATTATAATGCCTATAACTTGGAGCGCGTATGAAATGAAACTCCAAGGAGGATTATCCACATGTATCATTTGGTTAGGAGATTGTACAATGGACGAAATCCCAGCACCCGCCAAACTGCCAAATCATTTTACTTATGCTTGTAAACCATATATGCCACCCTTTTTAAAACGATATATATTTATGAATATTATTATATAAAAATATATGTTTATATTAAGGTATATATTTATATATAAATATAATAATGATAATATTATTATATATTTTATTATTAATAATATAATTTATTATAAATATATAATATAATATAATATATTAATATTTATATTTTTGCTTTAATAATATATATTAATAATTAAGTTATATAAAAAAAAGATAAAATAATAATTAATAAAAAATTATAATTATTATTAAAATTATATAATAATATATAAATAATTAATATATATATTTAATAAAAAAACGTATATAAAAAAATATAACTATATTTTCTTAAAGTTTTATTTTATTTAATTCGTTTATTATTTTATTTTTTATAATAACTTTTTAAATTTAAAATGTTTTAAAGTTTTACTTTATTTAATTTATTTATTATTTTTTAATATTATTATATTAACCCGAAATATTTTAAAATAAAAAAAAGCTCCACTTTTAAAATATTAAATTTTTAAATTATATCCATTATAACATTTACATTATAACATTTATTATTATATTTGAAAATATCTTTTATTTATTTCGTTATTTAATTTAACTTTTTATTATAATTATTATTTTTATACTTTAATTTTAACTTTAACTTTAACCATTTTAATTAAATTTTATATTAATTACGTAAAATATAAAATAAATAACGAATAAACTTATAAAATATATTAATCTTTTATTAATTTAAAACGACGTTTTAATTTTATAAAAACTTAATATAATTTAATAAATAATTAAAATAATATAAACTTAATTAACCATAATAAATAATTATTTCATTATTTAAAAATATTATATTAAAATTACGTAAGTTTTTTTTTTTTTTTTAAATAAAATAAACATTAATTATTAACCATTCTTATAATAAAATATTAATTATAAACTTATTATAATAATTTCAATACCA